>JAQGAB010002978.1:0-10602 GCA_034696565.1 Isotomurus graminis
TAAAGAAAGCAGTCAGGAACAATTATCACAAGTAATGTGGCAACATATATATCCAGTAATGTGGTTCACATTCGAATCTGTTATTAGGTGTGACACGGTGTGTACTTCGCTTGCACCGCGTCGAAACTGTAAAGTGCTTTCTAGTAGTCATCCAACAACAAAGTCTCTCAGTCATTCACATTCTATCAACATTGTGTTTTGTTAGGATCTGCAAGCACACTTATTTAGCACTTTCATTGTGTGCTCCACTTCGACTGCGATATACGTGTTAGCCAAAGGATGTTTACTGCCACACACTAGATTCCCTATATATTCTGCGAATTTCATTTTCTCATTCTATTTCCTCGTTGTTTGATTACAAAATACCACGTCCTTCCGTTTCCTAGATTAAGTCACACCTTCATGTACTATGGAATGCAATATTAACTTCAGCGTGAGAGAACACCATTTTCGATCGAAATGAATCCAGCCTTCGGAGATGCTTAAGTAAGTCTCGAAGCTCTCACCGACGTCCATGCAATCAAGTTTGTTCAATCGAATCCTCCCAATACAAACAGTCACACACCGTTTCAAGTCTCTCGCTCTGTATATACAGTTAGTTGCATCCTTTGCGTAATCACTTACAAGTGGATGTCAGTGAAAGCTTGGTTGATTGCAGACTTACTACTGCCTCACTTACTTGATACTGCGTACAAGATTAACAAAATCCTAGACAAGCCCATAGCTATTAACTATTAAGGCCTTAAGCAATAAAATGAAATATGAATACCCAGGTAGTTTGCTAGAACCCACGCTAATTGTTTATTAAATCGATTAGAAACAATTTCTCGCAATTAGTACCTTCGCAGAAAACGACCAGGAATGCCCTTCAGTCGTGCAAACTTATGGACAAGAATCGATCGGGTGGTACACACAATATTACTGAATACCATCATAAAGCGTATCATTTCATTAATAACTTCTAGTTGTTTATAGTTGCCATTTTTTGTCTTAAGACGCCCACCGTTGCATTCACCACATTTTGGAAAAACCTGCATGGTGTGATCATCTTACATGCAACCAACACGTCGGTAGAATATTTTGCCAAAGATATAATACTCTTAAACACCTACGCTCCTCAGCATACACAGTAAAATCCAGTTTTCTTAAGTCTTTTCTTTGAATCAACTAGTCTTACAAAAATACACATGTTGGGAAAGCTCGGCAGCGTGTGTGTACATGAAAACATTGTGGAGAGTTCGTCTCTAGAAACAGAATTCGAACTTTTACTGCTAACTGAGCGCGTCTGTTTGTTCATACCATTAGAAGCAAAGAAATATTATTTGTTTCATCCTATCTTCTATGTTCACTTTCTTTTCACAACTTCCTCTTCATACACAAAACCTTCTTTTATTGATTATATATGTGTATGTAAGCACCACGGAGACCCAACGTAAATGCTTCTCTTCAATGAATATCATAGAGAATTCAAATCACTAAGTCTTGTACTTTCCCCAAGTTATTCGAAAAGTCCAGAACCATACACCCCAATATCGTTCACTCGGACGTGAGTCTCATAAAACTCTAAAGGAAGTTGATCTTTTCGTTACATCTATTTGAAAGGTCCTATTCATAACAGTCAAAATGTGTTGGATAAAAGGCCATACTCTTTTGAATGTGTTTCAGTCCTGTGCTTGCGTGACTTGTAAGTATGCACACCACCAGGGTCAGTAGTCAACATATATTTTTATTTGCACGTTTTTACTTATAAAAAATGTTTGTACGTATGTTGTACACTTTGTGTATTTGCCAACCTACTCAGCAACCCGTTAAGCCTTTTCAAATCTTCACGAGATGCTATATAGATAAATACGTACCAATATACAATATTATTTCTGATGCACAAATCGACCTTCATTTGTACTTATTCTTATGTATTGGCAAACAGCAAAACCTTTTAGGAAACGAAAACGACAAACAAATACTTCCTCTGTAAATACACATCAGCTCAAGTTTTTCTCTTCGTAAATTGTCTTCATTATGCAATCTCATGTCCTTTTGGTTCTGAATGCTTGGCTGATACAGCGGGGAAAGTTTTTGTTCTCCGTTATGATTTTCTCTTGTCCTAACTTCTACGAATCTTTTATCTCTTAAATTGACTTACAACTTCCACAGACAGTGCTTCTATCGTAAAGGATTTGTCATTCATATACGTTTCTTCCATACTAATCTCTGCGCGTCAGAATCATTCCTATTACATGTATCAAACAAACAGTATAAAGAAATAGAAACTGATCGATTGGCCTTAAAACGATAGTCAACACCAGCTGGCATATTTCTTAAATAAATCATCATTATTTTTATTCCCATAAGGTCTGCTTTTCAATTTATAGATCTCATGTATAGAAAGTATGGAAATGCTGAGGCCCAAGTTGTGTGAGATTACTCATGGATCCTGTTTATGGTCCTGTATGTTATTATTGTTCGGGTGTATCAATTTATAAGGGTTTTGGGGCACTGTAAGAGAACGCATACATCGTAATGGTAAAAACATCACGATGATGTCTTCAAGTATCTCATAAGATTTCTCTCGATTCAGAAACAAACAGTTTGTCATTAAGTCTACCCAGACTTCAGGGATTTAGTTGCTCAAGCTGAGCTCTTCATGCACTGTGCTAAGCAAACATTTTTTGTCCCTGTTTTTATGCTCTGGGATGAAAGCTGCACTTCATATTTTTTCCACATGGATGTTTTGGAAGAAAGTTTCCCGTGAACAAAACAAATGCTGTAGTTGACTGCCGCTTAGACCTTCTCAGTCTTGAATGGAACGCTCCAATGTGCTGCTCGTCGTATGGATTAATATATTACATCCGTTCGATTATTTACTTATATGATGGATGATCCTCCTAAGGCCACAGTTACAATTAACTAAGGTGACACGGTTGTTATTAACCACATGTGCGCGCTAGTACTTAACAATTACCTAGGCCGAAATAACTGAGGCATGAAAGATTCTGGGAGGAAATGAACCGTGTACGCTGGGAAAACAAAATCCTTCATGAGAGACTCATCTCATGCTCGTCTCCAACTCTTGTCAATCTTCTGCAGGAGTCGCAACTTCGTAAAAGTCTATTAGGCTGCATATCATGCAACTGTAACGGGTGTTCAAAATTCACATTGAGTTCATTCATTTAAAATGATTCTGATATCTGATGTCTGCTCAACTAATGCCGACATTCTAGGAATTGCAAAATTATGCGACAGTCAAGTTTGAAATGCAGTCATGATGTTTACTTAAGTCAAGAAGAAACAGAATATTTTCATGAGGGTTGGAGAGAGTTAAGAATGTTGTAAGCAAATATGTGGGTGAGTTTTCTATAAAAGTAAAAAACAAATGTCTCTGTTTCGGTTAATCCTTCTATACAGCGCGGAGATAGAGGTACAAACAACTCGTCAGTTGAACTTTCCATCTTTTTGCATCTGTAATACCTATCACACGCAACAACACAGGATTGTTTTTAGTCTCATCGAATATTTATAGTAGAGGATTGTCGTTCTCTGGAGAATTCAATTAATCTACTAAAGAAATCACTCGATATATTTCTCTGAACACGACTCCTGGCTTTCATTTTTCGTCCAGCAGTGTGGACTTAATCTGTATAGAGTACACAGAAAAACGAGAACACAGGAACTCTGTAGTACAATAGATGTTTTCAATACACAAATTGAATAGCTTTCTTTAACTCCTTGCGTCAGTTTGGTAATCCGCTTCATTGTACCAGGTGTGTGCTTCATATTTCCATCATTCCATCGTTTGAAAATCTATTCAAACAAACTCGTGCAGCTCTTGAAATCCACTTAATTCACTTCAGTGATGTTCCCACCTGAGTCGTTGTAGCTCGAGCGCTTTGTTCTATTACAGCAAAATTCAATTCAACTTGGAACTCTGTAGACAATCGATTTGGGAAAGAGTTATTTTAAAGCGGACGCATTTGTCATCTCATTTTCGTCGCGTTGTATTAGAAGGTTTAATCGAGAAAGTTGCCTTAGCTCTCTTCCATCCGTTAGGATTTTAGGATGAAGGACCAGCAGCAGATTAATTATCGAGGCACTCTCACTTCGCCATCTCATCAAGAAACCTTGCGAGGGACGACATCCCACTTAATTGGCGTTTCCATACGACTGCACAACAGTCTTTGAAAAATCATTAGGAATCCGGATTTCTAATAAGCTCTACCTTGTATATCAGCGGGTTGGAATACTCAGTGGCAACTCAAAGGTTTGAGACTTCAAAGATTTCAGATACAATCTTTCAATTTATCTCCGCAATATATCCTTCCTATTAGACATAAATAGGCTTAATTATATCCACCTAGATGGAAATCTGCCACATTAGCAAAGTAACCAATTCCAACGAGAGACACAGACAGTGAAAGGCTAAAGGTTTGTTTTAGATTATTCATCGTGAATTTCACTTACTTTTCCAAACTGAAATCTGGGAAATGAAACTTAATATACTGAACATTTTATGATGCTTACTTCCAAAGACCACGCTTGAGGCTACCAACATCTCTTTAGCACTTATATACCCGACTAATACATTATATCGATAATTTTCCAATCTCTCGTTTCAGCTACTAGCTACTATTGAAATTAGCATTTGGTTTAGCGTTAAATCTACCGATAGGAAGTGAGTCCACGGGCAATAAGGTACGAGGTTATGGGTAAATAAACACCAAATGCTTAACATACGGCTTGCATAAGTTGCATAACCGTATCAGATGAGCCAACACCCTTTGTGCATTACATGCTATGTACACTTATGTTCCTCGTGAGACTGTGAATTACAACAAAACTTACTCGCTTGTAAAAGTTGTAACTCCAAACAAAATATCTTCAGCACAAATGTGGCTTTAAATACAGCGAAGAATTTATTTGACAGATAGTACAAAATAATAGTGAAAGTTTAAACTTCCAAAATCGAATTTCCTGATACTACAATTCTGAATCACGTGTGAACTGTAAATGTGTACTCACATGAAAACACATAAACACAAAATATCATACAATAACTCTTAGCACGGTTATATTTACACCTATGTAGTAATTTATCTATGGCAAGGACAGATAGTCACGAAGCACACCAGTAAATTTTCAATCAAAATCTGTGTCAGAAACATAGAAAATTGTCCACCCACACCGTTATTGTCACTAACTCATTCCTTTCTGTGTGTAAGTGGGTACGTCTCACTTTTATACTGTATTCCATTGTTCTGTCAGCCACAAACAAAAGACTTGTTAAAAACTTAAATAATTCTAAAATTTATAGATTGAAATTCTAGCAATTTAGCAAAAGTACTATCGCACGTTCTCATCTGGGTTTTCACATACTTTAGCATCCAGGCACTGTACTTACGGTTGTAGTGGAGTGAAATGTTGTGTATGATAAGGGATTCCTACCAAAAGTAAGAACCAATTCAGGAAAAGTTGCCTCCCCCTCTCTCTGTGTGTCTTGTGCAACCAAAAGTTCTACTTTTGCGGTTAGTGTACCACAGATTCGCATAATCTCACCAAATCCAACTCCTTTTGTTCTTGAAACTCCTGAAAGAAACTTTCTTTTTGAAAGGAAATGTCTGCAAACATACAAACATGTGTAAAAGAACTCTGATGAGATGACTAAGTCTTCATTAAAATGTATATCTGTAGGAATGTATATAGGTTCTTTAGTCTTTCGTAAATCAGTTCAACATCCCTACATTTCTTCTGCAGCAGTTGAAACTGTTGAAAGTAGTTGCATCAGTGTGGATGACACAAATAGACATTTACGTAACAAAACATTCCCCTTAGTAACAATTTCATGATGCATAAATAATTAATCAATCAAAAGGGTTGACGCTCATCAGCTTATTCACGACTGGAGTGTATCACTTAATATTCCTTTCAAATATATACATTAACATCGCAAAAGAGAGAATTCCATCGCATTTATTTGCATACTACAACGCACTGTCAAATGAGAAGGAGCATATTATTCACGTGCCGTTATGTGGAACACATAATAATGTTCTATGAGGTTGACACAAGAGACTTTGTGCTTCCTGTCAATCTCCAGCCATCACATTTCACAGTTGCTGTGTCTCTTTAGAGAAGAAAATAAAAAATAAATTTCTTCCTTCCCAGGCTTCCCACAAGTACAAAAGAGACAACCCAAGTTTCTCAAGGACTATGATAAATGTGAATAAAAAGGACACACACCATGTTAATGTTAAGTTATTCATCCGCGAGAAAGTAGATACCTACCAATTCTTGACGTTACTTGGACAGTCTTACACTCTTACTCAATGCAACACACCAGCACTTAACACTAATACTTCATACCCAAAAGCATAAAACATCCAACTTAAGTTCGTTTGAAAAGTTTATCCCAAAAGTTGGCAACTTTTTACTAAAATAGCAACACATATTTCACTCGGAAACTAAAAGGTTCATCATCATCATCGCATGAATGGCAGTGATTTATTTGGCTTGACCTAAGTGGTATGTAATTTTAAGAAGCATGAACTAATGAAGTAAGTACATTGTATAGATACAGACAGTTTCTGATAAAATCTACCCTTTCATACCCCCACGACGATACAGATACTTCAGCTCGTTATAATAGTGAGGTTTCTGATGAATCAAAATTATCTGCCCATTCAGCATTTATACTCACCATGCACCATGATAAATGACATTTAGGCACAAAGATCTTTTAATGGGTTCCATCACATCGAATGAACTGACGGGGAACGTGTTATTCTGACTGGTTTCATCCGCAATAGGTCTATTGTTGCAGGAGTGACTTTCTCCTGGAGCTAATTTGCGAGGAGATTTGATTATCAAGTAAAGTAAACGAAATGTGACTCACGTTTTCAAGACTGGAGGATGTGTTGGCTTCACTGACGAGAGACAGACGGGAGAACGAAGGTTTCTAATAATAAGGCGTGCTGGTTTGCGATGATTTATGGAGGACTAAAGTGTGAGACGCTCAGCAAGAGGAATTTTCGTCTACTTTAGACACATCAACAGAGGTGAGAGTTTGTATGTGTGAAAGAAGAAGTAGATACGAGAAGAATTCTGTGTGTTAAACTTGAATTATATTTCCCTTGTGTGACAACTTCCTGAGAAAAAGTAAGCGGAAGGAAGACAATAGGGCGTCGTCCAAAATCTCACCTTTGTATTTTTCTTCGCGACTTTCACTTGTTTCCTGTTCACTTAAGCACTCTTGCTTTCCAAAGTTAGGAAAAGTCAGAAAATAGAGTTTCATGCAAGTTCAAAAAGGGACCCTTTTTGTATAGTGTGTATCTCTGTGTGTACTTAAGGATAACGCGGTGGAGTATGAGGGAAGTGCAGGAGAGCACACTATGGTCACTCTTAACTGGAGTTTCTCGTATCTCTAATCTCGTTGTCCGTCTTTGATTACTTAGGTCAAATCGGATAAAAGCTTTCACTAAAATCCTAGCAGAGTTTGATTAATGGGGTAAGAATTCACGATTCCAAAGTGACTTTAGAAAGTGAAGAGATGTGTTCCATTAGCCGTTGTCAAAAGTTTGTCTTCGCCTGTCGACAACTACGATATCAACTTAACTACATTCATGGGGGCTTAAGTATCCACTGTGGGATTGACTGGATAGTGGTGAAAAACGCAGTCGTATTAGTTTCGAATTTTCAACTAATTAAAGTTTTGTAAAATGATAGTTATCACATGGATCACAAAATATCCGTCACATTAAAGATCCACTGATACGCTAGAAATTGAGTTAAGGAAAGCACCATTCAACACGGTGTTTGTACTGTTTGAACTTTCCCTTGGTAATGTTTTGTAATGATGATTTGGCTACAAACACGATGAAAGTTCTTGGTAAGCAGAGGAACAGTATCAAAAGTAGATATTGCTAACTGATACTTATTAGATTAGATTATTATATAGTTGAAGGAGAAGCCAATTTCTAACACCAGTTAATTGTGATTGATGATGTTCCGAGGTCTTTTGATACAACTTTTACACTCAGTTCCTTTCTATCCCATTAGATTCACTTTACTGATTCACTCTGTAACGTGTGGTGTGACATTGCAGTTTTCGCTATTTGCACTTTGGTAACTAGATTCTTTTCTTAGTTCACAGTTGACCAATTATTATTGCGTGAGAATGATTTAGGTGAAAGTTAAATTCCGCTGTGATAATTGATTTGGAGTCAAAGACACACGAAAGGAAACAATTAGTCGGTATTAATGTCTTTCCATTCACCTAATACACAGGTCCTTTGTTATTCGTTTATACGAACTTACTTTCTTCATTAATGTCGTGAAGACGACTTGTAAACTACTTAAACGCGATGCAACACGCAATCCAGCAAGTTGATTCTTTCAATTCAGTCGTAGTAATAAAGTAATAATTTTCATTTTCAGCGCAAAACTGTCTTCCAAGTTGCAGTATTAACGAAAGTAGGTGGAGTATTTCCACTGTAAGTTACCTTTGCTTTCACGTAATGCCTACTTCAGTTGATCTGGAGTCAAGTTTATTTAATAGTCCTTCTCTAACTATTTTCAATACTCTTTTGAAGATCAAATATCGTCAGAGTAGAACACCTTTAATCAATCATCATATAGGTCATTACGGCCTTTTTGTTCAAAAGTTGGTGAAGTCTCATTAAACTCATCTCAAGTTTAAAGTTTGTCTTTACCACTGCCTGCAGATTTGTGTGTGTAGAAGAGAATTCTTGCCGATTCTGGCAGTTTGTTGTTTGCAGCTCAAAATGTTGCCAAAACTGTGCCAGTTGTAGTGGAAATCGCACATACGGGAACATCTGTAGAAAAAATCAAGATAAGTTAAACTTGAGCAATGCGCAATGGTGCACTTTAACATGAACTCTTCTATATATATAAGCATGCATTCTAACTTTTCTCCAAAAACAAATTCAAATCCAAACTAAACCACTTTGGCTGGGTTTTCGATCCTTCAACTGTCAAATTATGGGCACAGCAACCCGATGCAACACAAATAATTTTAATACGACTTTACAACTAGATATTTTATTCAAACTAGATACATAATCCGATTTAAGAGTACGAACAAATCTGAATGTTTTATTCGGGGATCACCATTAAATCCCGAGGTAACGATACTTTCAACCTTAAGCTTTTCAGAATCTGTTCTGCAGTTGCACATTAGGTGAGTTAGAAAATCGCACGTTCAAATATTGAATCACAATAATACAGATAAATCCAAGAGACATTGCCAATCTTTATCTTCCAGACAATCGTCCGAGTATAAAATAAGTGGTCCATGTTAAATTGATTTAGTTCCAGAATAGTAAATCGATTTAAAAAATAATCCTTTGCGCTTTAGGAGTTTGCAAATTATTCGAGATTGGAGTAATTCATTTGTAAAATTCACTCTTTAAGTTGGTATACATAACTAGTGCACTGAAATCGTGGAATTCTGTGGAATTGTGGATCAATATACAAACTAACGACTATATTAGAGAAAGGCTTTTCGTTAATATCTGTGATAAAATAATCTTATTGCAAAACAGTTTCACATCCGTGTAAAACACTACCTGTATAATTTATACCAGAGGTCAGCAAAGCGTGTTTTAACAGCCAAAAAACAAAAGCAATATGATTCTTTGGAAACTTTTATCCCGTTAGTTTTCTGAACATCCGTATAAAACAACATTTACCCGGAAAGTATGCATATGAAGTGTTCTTAAAAACTTTTGCATAATGTCCTTTCATATTTTATCTACTCTGATACTCAACGTCTTTCTAACAACATCAAAACAATTCTAAAACATATTCCATATTTATTCTATGCACAGGGTTTGAGAACAACTACACATTTCTTGAAGTTTCAATTTGACAGACTCAATATTTCTCGAGTGTTTAACTGCGTTCATTTATCATTCTGTACTTGGAATTGTTGTTTCAAAAAAAGCCTTTGGCATTCCCAATCCCAACTGTAAAATATTCTACTTACAACTTTTTGAAATATGTTGTCGGGCATTCGACATTTTAATTGTTCAAGATATTCAAAATAAATTCAAACATCAATATAATGTGTGCTTAAGTGTACTAAACATTTGTGAAAGGCGGTGAAAGGTATTTTTATATTTGTAATTTTATTTGGAAAGTTTTGAGTGGAAGATTTTACTAACGAGAAGGACATTGAAACAAACAAAATTGAAGTAGAGAAATGATACTTGGGAAATATAGACTCTCTATTCTTTTACGGATCCAAGTAAGTGTGTAAAACTTGAGGTGGTCATCTCATCTTCAGTCGTTAGGTGTAATTGGGGCCAAAGCAACAAACAGATGGGTTAAGTCTTATTTCGTGTAAGCAATATTTACGCGAAGTTGTCTTTGTCCTGTATTTTATTTTTTACCATTACATGTAAAGCTAATCTTAAGTCACTCTTGCGAGACGTCTAAGTGCTCTCATGCTTTAAAAGATAACGATGTACTTTATTTTCAAGATGTCCTAGTTTTTGATGCTTTTATTACAGGAATAGCTAAAAAAGCCTGTCCGAGGACAGGACGAGACCTAGGATCAAATAAATCACTGAAAAGTCTAGAATTCGCAAA
>JAQGAB010002979.1:0-10600 GCA_034696565.1 Isotomurus graminis
GCGCTGATTATTGCGTTGCCGGTAACAAAATCAGGAACCTCAATCAGGAAGTCTCCAGTAAGTCGGTCTCTTTCATTCTTGACGAAGAATTTTAGTAGTGGCAACTCGGAAGCGAGTTTGCTTGCGAAAGAGTTGCTGACACTTTGATGTCTGGCCCAAACGTTTGGAAGTCCTTCTTCCGCAATTAACCGGAGAGACTCCCGAAGCGGATACAGTTGGATTGTTAGAATGGGAAACGAAGGTTTTAAATCTTTCTTTGGATTCTCATTCATAAACCAATAGTTCTCTTGAATCCAAAGCCTAACATCGTGGTCGTAAGAAATTGGGCTAGTCTTTCGAGATTTGACAAGTTCACTAGAACAAAAGTTACATTAGAGATTTTTCAGGATATTGCTTAAACAGTTAATTGGTTTTTTACGTACACGGCTCGTCGACTGTAGACCATAGGAGCCAATCCTGGAATACCTCCGAGTCCTTTTTGAGTGTTACAGAAAGCTACGTCCAGTTTCCACTTGTCAAAGTAAACTGGTTCAATTCCGATTAGACCGACAACATCAGCCACGACGTAACAGTTTCTAGTTAAATTAATATATTGTGACTATTATAAGAAGAATATGAATAAGCAGTGTGTGTATCGTACACTTTTATGCATAATTCTTCAATCCCATCGATATCTTGATGAATCCCAGAGTAAGGATCCCCTGCTACTAGAAATACTATTTTCGGTCTAATTCTTTTAATAGCGTCTTGTATTTCGGAAACTTGGAAAGTAGTTCCGAATTCTTTGTCAATTGTTTGAACCTTTGCTCCTGCAAATTATTCAGCTTTAGAGAAATGTAGGATATTTGGAAGTTAATTGGAACTAACCGAGTCTTTCCGCAAGTTGTTTGGCGTGTAGAGACCAATATCCAAGGTTTGGAATAAAAACGAGGTCACCTTTTTCAATCATATTGTCCAGGGAAGCTTCCATTGCTGTCCTTCCAGTTCCAGCAATTGCGGCAACAAAGGGGCTCTTCGTTTGAAAGACGTACTGGAGTCCGCGCTTTGTTTCTTTTAGGATCTTTTGTTTAAAAAGTATGACATGAATATACAGAACTGTTTGGAAAATAAATTAAACATACCTTTTGAGTTAGAGGATCAAACATGGGCATTGTAGGTTGCATTAGCATTCTTTGAGTTGAATTTGCAGGATTTGTGTTCTCTCCTCCACTCAGTAAACGGTAAACAGGTTTTAAAGACGGATCAAAAGTTGGACTGTCCACCAGAAGTTTATCTGTGCATAAATATGTTAACTTAATTACGAATCCAAAAGTGAATTATATTAGTGTGAGATGATATTACCAATACTTGATGTCAATTGATCCGATAAAACAACACTCGTGAAGGAGAATAGCAAAGTTATTAAAAGTTTCAATTTCCCCGAGTAAAGTGACGTTGTAGTGAGATGTGTAAGAGTAATTGTGACTGCTGATCTGTAACACAAATAGTCTTATATAGTTTGTTAACTTTGGACTGGTTTGATACTGAAAGCAGCCCAAAGTACTCTTCGATTGGAACAAAATAGGTTAATGTGAATATTTATTTTCGAATAAATCTGAAAGTTCAGAGCTCACAATTTAATTTGGTGTTAACCCACTGGAAACTAATGAGAACAGTGACGAATGTATAAACTGCAAGGGAGTTATATATCCTACCTTAAATTTGTCTTACAAGGGAAATTCTTTAAACGAAAGGTCGTCTCATAAGGCATTGGTTCACTGGTATGTGAACTGTTTAAAAGCAATCGATTTTAAAGTACACTGAGTAATTACCAATAGACTACTTACTTGATTAAATATTCAGGTACTTCTATACACACATCTTTGTTTAAAAATAACTAGTAGACATACCAAAACTATTGCCACTCTCATTAGAACTCTTTATGTTTGTCAGCGGAATCCCGTTAAGCAGAGAAGTATTAATACATTCAACATAACTTTGTTAAGAAACTAACCAGTTGTTGTTTATGATACTTAAAATGCTGATGCAGTTTTGTTTGGCTTGTGTATGCAGTTTTGTTAACGGTACAAAGGATGACGACTCTGCGGGGTATTCATAAGGTAGAAAAATCCATCTGACTCCTGTCAGCATGTCTGACAGTAAATGGGTATAATGAGAATGCATTAGTTCTCACAGGTATTTTATTGTTAATTAGTCCCCATAATCTGAGGATGGAAAGAAACAAGTAAGCACTGGGTTATTTTAGTTTGGATTACCTTTTACTACCTTTTCAGGGTTTTAGGTTGTTGCTTAACTTTTATTTTAACATATACCTTCGTCATTTGGTTTTTTATTTACACAAAAATGGTTAATTCTGTGAATTAACTCTACTCTATACGACAAATCGTTTCATTTGCAATTTGTGTGCGTGTTTTATTGTTATGATACGTATCCACTTACAATGAAGATCCTCGACTCAGGTTCCTGGGAATGGGTTTCTTTTGCTACAAACGTGCATATGGGTAGCCAACTTAAAGTTTTTAAGAAAAATTAGCTGCCCATATGCACTTTTAGCTGAATAAGCTACGGGTTAACCACCGACGTAGCACGTTTGTAACAAAAGAAACCCATTTCCAGGAACCTGAGTCGAGGATCTTCATTGTTAGTTCATATGTTAAATATTCGAAACACAGTTTAGCCTACACTCTATCATTTATTGTGGAAACATCTTACAACCAAATTTGTTTCGACAAGGATTAATATAACAATTATGAGTTTCAGTGACAGTTTCTATGCCTGCTCACAACTCAATAGAGCTGTAGACGTGGACAATAAATATTAACAACATAATCGCTACCTAAATTAACTACAAAGGTGCAAGTAGTCACGATTTTGTAAGCTACAGAAGAAGTGCATTGATTGTGTAGTCGACCACACCTAGCATGACAGTAGTCTGTGTAGACCTCTTAGCGAAAAACATATCGCCGACGGGTATTTGCATTGGTCTATCTGCCCTCAGCCGTTTATTCCAGTATTTATGTGTAGAGAAAAGTAGTTTTGTAGAGCAGAGATTGATTTAGAAAACTAATCGAGATACTTTGGAGTTTTCTAAAAGAAGTGGTTGAGTTTATTTACAAACGGAGACAGAATATACCAATGAAAGGAGTACGAGGGGCTGGAGTGTAATATATTTGAAGGTATGAAAGGTTGGTGGAATTCTAAAAAGTAAATTATTGGTTTATCTTCTTACTTGAATAATTTAATGGGCACATTCTTAATGGCAACTTGACTAGGTTAGAAGTCAAGTACAAGTCAAGTTTTGACGATTTTGTATTCTAAATGAAAGTCCCGCACTTTCACTCAGCTTTCACTTGACTTTCTCTTAGCAACTTTCACTTTGTATTCCTAATCGCAAGTTAGTGTCTAATTTGCACTAAACTTACACCAATTCTCAAGTGTGGTCACTACTACACTTGACGCGAACTTAATTAATCATTTTAGCTTGGATTTAATTAAATCCTTAAATATGTCGTTGGAGCGTCTTGCTAGACTACAGTTAAGTCTAGAACGAAGAGAAAGAGTTCGCAAAATTCCTTTAAAACGGCTAAAGGACCGTTTGAATCCGCTGGAAGCTTACAACGCACACGAATTCAAGAGTCGTTATCGTTTGGAAAAAGACACGGTTGTGTTTTTGTGCCAGCTGATATAAACAGACCTGTGTGCACCTGTCAGACGTGGTGTTTATCTTCCTCCGCTTTTACAAGTGACCTGTGTGCTTCGATACTTCGCGACAGGTGGGTTTCAGATGTCCATGGGGGATTTGCACAGTTTGTCTCAATCAACAGTCTCGAAACTAATCAAGCGAGTAGCAGTCCCTATTGCAAAATTAAGAAGGAGATTTGTGTGTTTTCCTACTTTTGAAAATGCCGATCAGTTCCGCAATGATTTTCATTCTATCAGAGGATTTCCCGGTACAAATCATCACTATTGCTCCATTACATGTATGTTAAGATTCATATGGTATTGTTCTGTGCAAGTAGGTGTGGTTGGAAGCATCGATTGTACACACGTAAAAATAGAGTCGCCGGGAGGAGACGAGGCTGAGTTGTTTCGGAACCGGAAGGGATATTTCTCCATCAATGTTCAAGGGATCTGTGACGCACAACTTAACTTCACAAACATTATTGCAAAATGGTATGGCTCAGCTCACGACTCAAGGATTTTTGAAAACAGCAATATTTCAGTTGATCTAGAAGAATCTACAGTTCCCGGTTTACTACTTGGCGACTCAGGTTATCCGTTAAAAAACTATCTAATGGTACCATTCACAAACCCTGTAACAGCAAGTCAAAAGAGGTAGGGAGACGCATGTGTGTTCAGACAATTTTCATTTAATTAACAACAATATGAATTATTAGGTACAATAGAGCTCAAATATCAACTAGAAACACTGTTGAAAGGATGTTTGGAGTCTGGAAGCGGAGATTCAATTGTTTGAACCACATGCGGCTGAAATTAGACACGGTTCTAGTAGTGATTGTTGCTGTAGCTGTATTACATAATTTAGCAAGGTAGCTGTTCTACACATTAGTGAACAAGCATTTTATATAATATGAATGTATATAATAGGAAACGAAATGACTTGTACGAGAATGATGCGCTTGAAGAAATTCCAGAGGAAACTGTCACCGATGATCTTCATGCAAGAGAGAGAGACACCATTTCAGGGAAAGCTATGAGAGAAATGATCATAAGAAATAATTTTGCATAATGTTTTCTGGTAATCGAATGGTGTGGATGTACAAAATTATTGTACCTGGGGTTTTTGTGAGTCACGTTTGCGAGTTCGGCTTCTAGTAACTTCATTTTAAATTCATGTTGAGCAATTTCATGAACAGTTTGATTTTTTGCGGATTTCAATCGTTCTTCCTCTACTTGTAACGTTGTTTTTGCAGTCAGTAAACGGATCTTGTGTTCTTCGTATTCCCAGTCAATAATTCGTGATCTCGGATCCTTCAGAGTGTCTAAATAAAATCGTTTATAACTATAATGTGTTTAACTAGTTAACTAACTGATTTCTGCGTTGCTTTTACTTCTCGTTCGAGCCGTCGTAGCAAAGTCCGCTTTTGCTTGTTTGGACTGCACGTGTGACGATGTAGCAGTCTCTTCATCAGACCTTATTTCAAATGTGAATATTTCTTGGTCGACCGAAGTAACTGCTGGCTCCGCACATCCGGTTTCAGGAACATTCACTGAAGGAATTTCGTCGTTGACAGGAGTATCTACAAGATTGTTTCGTATTATTATTATGATCATTGAAGTATTTTGGGTTGGAAACAGGCTTATGTTACCTGCTACTGTTTCATCGCAATCGTATGGGTTATCCAAACTTCGCATTTGTTGGGGGATGAGACCAATAATACGTTGGGTCAGGGTGGAGAGCGGTGGTGGTTGTTTTCCACCTCCTGTTTTTCTACTCCGCCGTTTTTTCTTTGCTGCCTGTGGTACAATGCATTATATTTATTTAATTTATTAATCTGGGTATTATCTAATTTCTACAAACCTCTTTCTTCGCTGTGAACTTTATATTCTGCCACTTCTTTCTTAATTGATCCGCTTTGCGATTCAAAGTGTTCACGTCAGAGTTAAATTCTCTGGCAATTACTTTCCAGACATCCTGTTTCTTTTCTTTTTTCCCAAAATCAGTTTCCTTCGACTCCACTGTCTTCAGGTTTTTCTCAATCAAATCGGTCAAGAGAGTAATTTCATAATGAGTGAAGGGATTTCTTTCCTTTTTCTTGGGGGAGTCAGAAGGCTCGGAATCACTTTCGCTGGGTGACATGGCTTTAAATACTTGAGATTCTGAACTGTTTTTTGGTGAGAATGTTATTTGTTTCTACAAGCAGGATGATAATAGCTAAGTAAAATTCAAAATCCCCAGACTTTTCTTGTCTCAATTGAACTTCACTTAGACTTCTGTAAGTACAAGTCTGATTTCCATTTGGAATATGAATTGAAGTGCTAAACTTGACTTGAACTTAGTGAAGTCGTAGTCAAGACCAAGTTCTGACTTGCCATTAAGAATGTGCCCATAAGGGATAATCCTCATTATTATCAAATCACACATCCAGGTACTTAAGATTGCCACACATAAAATAAAATACAGTGATAGGTATTTATGATCCACCTGGATTTCTGTTTCAACAAAGTTCTAGCTTGGAATTTGATAGTAAACACAAGGTTGTTGTTAATCAGAAGGAAAGACGTTTGTTAATTGAATTAGGAGACTGACATTAAACAACCAAGGATGTGGCATGAATATTTCATATACCGTAATTCTATATCTCTTGCTATAAAACTTGAATAATATTCCAACTCACCTTTAAAAACTTCACATATTGGTTATTTACAGTAAGTAATTAGACTTTCCTGTTCCTGAGCACTTTTTTAGACATGTTGGAATACAGTAGAAGACATATGCTATGCGCTTCACTTTTGGCCAATAGTCACGAATGGCTGGACAGATAACCTGTTGGACTTCCATCTCTTCCCGAGAATATAGCATAACTGATTCCTTGTTTAATCTAATTGAATTTGAATATTTTATATTTGAATCTCATTCCATTGCACCATAATTATATTTGCTGCTGCAGAAAGTTACAGCAATTTCATAAACATATTTCCGTGCATCAATTTTTAAGCAGAGTAATTCTTCACACTTTACAGGGTAATAACAAAGAAACTCATAACCCTGGATTATAGTTGCGATATTTACAGTCTAAACCATCAAGAATAATATTTTTAAGATCAGTAAATCATTTACGCTCTGCTACAAATGATTTTTGGGTCAGTATTATTATGTGTTTTGACAAAATTCTACAATGCATTTACTACATGATTTTAATAGTTAAGTCTATTGAATTGTTCTATGTAACTAGAGAATACTACTTGGCCTTTCATAAGACATTTTGTTTTTTATCTAGGACTCCTCAACATTTGATTATTTGAGATCAGAGACAGAAATATGTATTAGTTTTTTGCCCTATGCATTGGACGCGTTTGCAGATCGGTCGTACAACGGAAGCACAGGGTCCTGATTTCCTCCCAACCCCATCTTCCTCTTAACGAGATCAAGCATGTTTGTCATCTTTGCTTTCGCAGCCCTCCAGATTATATTGAGAAGTGTGGCTACCAAAGGCTTCAGCTCAGAAAGACCAACCAAAGTTCGAGCAAACCCAAGAAGGGACATGTCATTCGTTGACTCGAAAATTGATCCAAACACGCCTTCAATCATACACAGGCTTACTTAATTAATATGAAACACTGCAAGTATATTTGTGTAAAAATCTTACTAAACAGTTCGTATTTGCTGAATCGGCGCTGCCTCTCCTTCGCAACTATGCTATCCGGAGCATAAAACATGCTCACAAGTGAGAACGACTCGTTCTTGTTTCTGTCAATAAGAAAGACGTTTTAATTAATAGGTTTCATTTCCATTAATGCAAACTCACCCAGAGTGAGCTCGACGTGCTCCTGCAGACAATGGAGTTGACATTACTTCATCCCGAATCGTCATTTGCGAGCAACTAGGCAGGCATTCGTTACATCCTCCATTTGTAAACAAGTTCTCTAAAATAAGATGTTTGTACCTCTGTAACCTTGTCCTTGTTTCTGCGCAAGTTTTAAAGGTTTTTAAGTCGAAACAGTGGAATTACCTTCAACAGTTTTCAAGCAAATCAGTTTTTCCTGCGACAGACAAAGCGGCTTCCCTGGAAAATCTAAACAAATGAAAATATTTTTAAACTGTAATAAACACTAATTAGTTACAACATTAAGTTTACTGGGGAATGCCAGAAGTGTGCATCCACAAGTTTCTGCAGCATGCTTGGCCACACATTCCTTTTGGCAGTTCTCTTGTGTGTACTGCTTGTAGTAGGTCAGTTTGTTTTCCTCTTGGAATAGACATCCACGTCTTTCCTACATTTGAAAATATCCAAACGATGTATTTAATATTCTTACAGGCTAATGACGCACCAACATATACAAAATGCTTTTTATGACTTACGGGTTCAATATCTCTAATCTCAGAGTCAGAGAGAGTCAAATCAGGGTAGAGTTTAATTGTAACTTCACTGTTGGGTGGAATAGATGTAGCCAATTTTGACTCATCCAAATCCAGCCCAGGGACACTCACAAAGACCTTCGATTTATATTAAAATCAATTAATGTTAAAGAATGTAGAAAACACAATGTGAATAATGCTTACCCTTGGGCCCAAGCCATCAAACTGGTGACAATTGCCACTTAAAGAGTCATCTGTCCTCACTTTAAACTTCAGACCCCAGCGATTTCCTCCTGTAGGCTGACTTCTGGGTCCATTCTGCTTTCCAACAGACTCCTTTGCATTATTATTTTTCGATTCGTGCTTGTCCAAGTTCCAGTCATTCCAAGTCGAGTCCCCTTTCTTCGGGACTTCCTTCAGCGTCCTTGCCTCCTCTCTACACATTACCATCAATAAGTAAGTAAGTAAGCGTATACGGTAGGGGATACTATAAATATTTTGTAGATCTCACCTGGTGTAAAGTTCCTCTGGTGGCATAGCATTAAAAGTATAGCACACGCCATTGCTTGTCAACTTTGGTTTAAAAAAGTTAGAACAATCTTTGTCTGTCTCTGTGTTCCACACACACATCTCCAAGAAATCTTCTCTGGGAGTGCTTATCTATATGGGTTTATTAAAGGTGATATGTAAGATGTATTTCTCGACTAGGAAAAGTTGGACTGGTTAATTCTCATGTTATACCCGAATAAGGAATTCTCGAATTCTGTTAAGCCGATCCAAGTCAAACTGACTGGAAAGCTTTTTATTATACTTCAAGGCGTCATAGAGTTTGCTTTTAAATACATCTTTTTCCATTTTGAAAAGACTTCTCAAGGTTGCCTTTGACAAACAAATGTGATCCACAAAGGTCATCAGATCGAATACTTTTTCCTGCGACCAATCGCCTAAGTCGTCATTCTTCAGGTCCACGTTAATCAGTAATCTACGCTTATTGTTAGAATCACACAACGTTAGCCTAGATTATAACGAGATAAAAAATCAAGACGACTTGCTTTTTGAGACTTTCGATAGCTTCTGCGCTAAAGCTTTCGAAAGGGCAGACGGTGACTGTCGTAAAGGGAACTTCCCGGATGGGAGTTTGTTTCGTCTTGAATCCAAATAGAATGGGGAAATGTTGGTGAAAGTAATAGGCACTCACAAAGAACGTGATTCCAGATGATATCGCAAATGCCCAAGTCATGAGCCAACAGAATCTGCAAAATTAACAAGCATTGTCTTACTTTGCAGGTGCATAGGAAGCGTCATGATACCTCTATGGAGTGCGGTTGTTCCTGCACTTTTTGCCCTGAAGGTGTATGGGACGTTGGATTGCCACTGCCCTACTGTGCATCCAATTATTGTTCCAAATGAAACAAGGTACAGATACTGCGGAAAGGAACTCAAGGGAAAGGATTGCATTGACGAAGTAATCTACAAATGTCATGGTAACTCAAGAATTGCAATTCCCCCCGAAGACCGTGTGCTTGGAAATTGTTCACAAACAAAAAATAGCCCACTGACATGCGCAGCGAATAGAAGGTCGGAGATTTATGATGATTATACTTTGGACGAGTGGTTTATTTACAGATATTGCGTAGGATACAAACCCTGGGCAGACGAAGGAAACGCGGATTACAAAAAGTACTTGGAGGAAAGGAAAGCAAACAAAACTCATGCAAAACCTAAGCATGGATGATTGTGAATTGAAATGCCCAGTGATGGAGATACTACTAGTACATCGGCTCTTAGGTTATCATATCTCTTGACCCCAATGCACATATTGTGTATTTTCCAGCATCTATTTATAGCTCCTTGACATTCATTTCTTTTGTGCACGATCTTACGTTCCTTTCTAATCCTTGAATTAATTGTTCTATTTCCCTCCATTCCGTTTTTGAAAACTTTTGTCGCACACATCCTCCTGATATCAGTTAGTATTTTCTTTAACTACGGGATTATTTTTAATTTTCTTGTTCCTATACATTTTTATATTAGGTCCCGAGTTGTCATATTAAGCCACAAATAACTTATGCACCCACTAAGGCAAGCTAATCTACATTGTAAACCATCTATGCTTGTGCATAAAGTTACCATTTCCAGTATACCCCTGCCTGTGTGTTAAACCACCAAAGCTTTATTTTTACCCCTGTGTGTCCTCTCATTTCTTCTTCGTCATCCGTCACCTCCATTCCCACAGACACCTTAAGCATGGCACGCACAGACTTAATGCCACACAATCAAATAATGAGCTCGCAAGTTACATTAACTGATTATAGTTAGATATTATATAGAATAGTTCTTGTAATTTTTTTATGTGACCTAGTACTGAAAAGAATTGTGTTAACAATTCGTATTATTTTTCACTCGAATAAAATATTCTATGACCTATGACCTATTAAATTTTAACAGGCTAAAATAAAGAACCAATAAAGTCTCAATGTGTCTCTCACCTCCAAAAGATTCCTCGACCGGGTCGAATCGTTTCCTTTAATCCGGACATTTTGCTCTCATTGATGCACT
>JAQGAB010002980.1:0-10597 GCA_034696565.1 Isotomurus graminis
GCCTCGTGGAGCTCGTGTGTTGATTTCTCTGGAGAGACGTGTGAAGACGAATATAACAGGATGAATGCTTGTGTGTGACATATTTTTGCTGTGTAGAAGCTGGAATAAGACTTTTCATGCAGATGGGAGGAAATGAAGAAAAAGAGCCCAAGGGATGCATCCCATTTGAGTGCAAACTGTCAAGCACCCCCCACTTGTTCCACAATGAATAAGGCACAGTTCAATAAGTACCCACCACATTGTGAAACAGAACAAGTTTCACTTTCTTCTTTTGCAGAGAATCTCTAGTTTATTTCTCAGGTGGGAGACTCATTTTCAACATTCTATCTTTTCTTATGATTCCGGTAATATTATGATTGCCTGCGGGCCAAATGTGGAATTTCAACCAAAATGATAGAATTTTTTTATTTGTGAAGAGTGAAAAGATGAGCCAATAGAAGAACAAGGGAAACCGTACATAGGGAAAGAAAAGGTTAGCCAGGGAAAGAGAAATTGCAACACTTTTATATCTCACATTTGTACCCGTCAGTCTCACTAGTGTGAGGATGGAGTCAAGCAAGGGGAAAATGTGTTAGTGTTGCTTTTTTTCTTCTAAAAGACTTATGAGTTGCGAAGGGTTGGTAGTTGGTGTGTGTGGTTGTTACAAAGCGTAAGAGGCTATTCGTTGTACGTACCGAGTGGTACACAAATTAATGGGTTCAATGATTATAATTGGCACACTATAAATTCTCCCTTGTGTCTATACGCATGAGTATTTATCTTGTCAAACAGAAGATGGAAAAAGAACAAGTGGAAGTGTAATTAGAGTCTTAAAGAAACTCTCACATAAAATAGAATTCTATTAAAACTTTCACTTGTGAGTTTTGCATCTAAAATCTACTGAACCTACTTTTAGCCTAAGGACTTGCTTAATTCCGAGAAGCACTAGAGTACTGCTGGAAGCCCCTGGAACAATACCGAGTTGAATAAAAGCTCTGCATCCTCCAGAACCTCATTGTCATAAACTGTGGAGTAAATGAATGAGGATATGCGAATATTTGATTAGGATGCTGCTAATCAAGAACAAAACTTTATGGTAGAATCAACACATCTTGCAATTTCCCTTGAATCTTTATGAGAGAAGGCCCAACTACTTTCACAGAATTATCTAAAGAATGAAATGTACGCCTAGGCCTTCAAAAACTAGCCAATATGCGTCATACACAAATATATATAGTATAGTCTGTCACTAGTGGGAAACACGAATTCACACAAAGTTCTAATATATTTAATTACCAACACTTGGGTGAAAGTAATCAGACCTGGAGCTATTGTTACTCAAAATGAAACACTCTCTACACAAAATCACACACATTACTAGTTGAGGAATCATATACGAGGGTGTTAGCCAACCCATCAAATATGAGTGATACGACAAGCGAGCTTTCTCTTCCTAGCTTTGTTTGAGTTTAATTTAGACTAGAGAGTGTTTGTGTGTATGTGTACGTGCATGTTGTCCTAATATTTTGTGTATATGTGTCAACAAAAGGTGTGCGTGGTGCTTTCTTATATTCGAAGTTAGTACAAGAGACTACACATTTCCTTTTAAAAGACAGAAAGACAGGAACACACTGCCAGGCCCAATAAAAAGGGTGTGCCTTGACTGATGTCCTTACCTTATTACTCTCACCGTGTAATCCATCCACCTTTACTTCTCGTTCTCTCGGAAGCGTGCCAAATTATTATTGCCGGATGAAGAAATGCCACAAAAGTTTCACATTCTTTTTGAAGAACTCTTTTGGAGGAGAAAGTGCATCCATTTTTCCCATTGGTGGTGGATGATTTTAGACGTGTGTGATGGAAATCGATCTCCCCTCACAAATCCTCCTAGCTTAATTGACATTTTATTGCAAGCGTGTGCTTTTAGTCTTTTAGGGGCTCCACACAGTCATTTATTCATCTGGTACGTGCTTGGCCTTTTATACTTTTATGCTTTTATTGCTACACACATTTCTCCCATCCGGTATTCTCTTCGTGTTCTACGGTTTGTGTATAGTTATTTATTTTACGAGTATACAACTGACTCCTCGAGAGTTATATGTGTGTGAGGGAGTCCTTTCACAATTTGTGAGTTGAAAGAGATGGAAGGAGCAACAGAAACCAAGTGAATAAATTATGATAAGATGGAATACATCCTTACTTATCTTTGGGGAAAACTAAGCTTAGATGAAGAGACGCGATGTGCATCAATGAAAATCTTCATCTATATACATGTATACATTTAGCTTAGGTATTCAAAGCTTATAGACTTTTATCTATACTCCATCTCTATATGTATTTTTTACGTATTATTAAATGCATTTCACGGTTACCACAAATTCTTTGAAAATACTTTAGTTGAACTTTGTACAGTGAAAGTTTCTGAAAAAGCACAGAAGCTCCAGTCAGCATAATGATTTGTGGAAAGAATTCTTTGATTGTGAAAAACTTTTCTTTATTTGATGAATGAATTTTGATGTATGAGAATTGTGAATGGAAGAAACCAGAGGATAAGAGGATTTCATGTGATGTACAAAGAATCATGAGAATTTCCCTTGGACAAAGTTTTTTAATCTGAACGGGACTTTGGTCGAGATTTACAGTTTGAATGGTGGGAGGACAGGCGGAGGTCCTTATTATTTTTTATAGTTCACTGTGTGACGAAATTACAGTGAGAAGTGTAATGTTAATAATTGACGACCATTTGGATATATGGCACAAAGGACTAGGAGAAACAGCAAAGAAGTATAACAGAAGGACAAGACGGAGAATACCATGGGAAAGTCACAGACGGCCATATGCACGAAGGTATAACAACCCAACTGATTTCTCTGGAGAGATGAGGTCTACTGAATACTTTGGAGATTCAAACTGTGTGTAGTTCCTATTCAAGCCCCTCTTGGTCTCTGAAGTGTCCAGAGAGATTCAAATTCACAGGTTCCTGTTATTTCCTGTTTGCTTTCATTTAGTGCTTTCTCTTCGCTTCCTTGGGCATGGTGACAGAGCAAAGTATGATATCAACTTGGACTTGAACGAAGACTATTGTCTACCCGGATTTGGGCTACTGACTCACCCCACTCGTGTTGTCTGAAAAGAGGTGTCTGTAGTCTGTACACCCGAATCTGGAGGCTCCAGCAGATCAGTTTCATCTCAGAGCTCGTATCAACCACACGCACGCACACACGGATACGTGAAGAGACCTGCTGACTGCTGGACTTGGCTTTACATTCGAAAAGTTTCTCATAGTTTCTCTCCTAGAAGTAATTTAATTAGGTATGAAAGTGAAAGTAAAAAGTTCAGTTTTGTTTCACGACACTGCGAGTTTAATAGACTACGTGTTGGTGGAACGGGAAATAGTGTAAAGCAAAGTTTCGCTAAGGTGTTCTATTAGTATTGATATTGATATCGACTAATGATACGACTCAAACTTTTGACTTTATAGTTTACTCTTTTATATTGGACTTTGACTTTCCCTTGAACGTGCACATGGCACAACGGTGATAATTCCTCCACAGATCCTGTTGAGGAAGAAAGTCGTACAAGCAGTTGAACAATCAGGACACTCCAAAACCATCAATTACACGTTTGACTCACCTATAACAGTAGTTTGGGTGTCCTGACTAAGATCGATGTTAATTCAGACGAGAAATCAGCCAACCAAGAAATAGTGGATTCCACGAATGCATCTCTCCCCGTCCCCTGTGGAGTTTCGAGACTCTAGTATTACGGAATATTCCTGGAATTTAGGATACCAAACTTCTTCTGTTTTGAAGGTTTTAATTAACTCGGAAAGGAATTGTGTGACAGGTGGGATCGATTCCTCATTTTATTTGATTGGCACACCCAATTAGTTTAAAAAGCCGATACTTTATGCCACCCGGTTGGAAAAGGTTGTGCATATAATGGCTTTATATAGAAGAATGACAAGCTCTGAAATGGGAGTTAAAAGGGCGACTGAGTGAAGAAGGATTTGACATAAAAGATTATTTGATTCAGTGTTGGATATCCTATCTCGCGACTTACACTCCCAAAATCCAATTGTGATAGTTGACTCATTCAGCTTTCTCCTTTGCTGTCTCTCTCTCCTTTGTTGTCAAATACGCTGGATAAAATTGGAGTGCTTGGGATAGCAAAAGAAGTGTCTGGAGAAATTTTTACAATTGAGAATTGGCTGACAGACAAATGTTCTTTGGGATAATAGCTGAAATAGGTGGAATTGATTCCTCTCTCTGTCATACATCATAGGGCACAATGTAATTTGGAGTAGTTGGACTACTCGGAGAAAATCCTGACCAGAATCAGTTCGTCTGTCTTCTTCAAGAAGCAACTGAAAAAGAAGGCAGTGCAGCGTGAAAAAGAGATTTATGAGTTTCCATAAATCTAACATAAGCTGTGGGCCAAAGTTTCTTCTTATGAGACAAAGGCCGTGTCAGAAAGACAATTGAGAGGGTGGGAGCTGGCAAATGCAGTCATGATGATAGCTGTGTTTACACTATGAAGAATATTTTAGTCTCTTAGTCCTCATCTGACTCTACTGCTTAGTTGTTGTTAAACCAAAACCACCAAACTTCCACCAAGACAACTTAGCACTTTCTCCTTCAATTTAGAACAACTCTTGTGGCTTTTGCAATCTCTTCTAAGTGCACCATTCATTACGCAACCAAATGAACCCAACACAAATTCATGAAGCAGAGTAAAACAGAGTGACCATATTTTCTGGTATATGCACTCATGAAGTTTGAAGCAAGCTTCTAGTGGAACAACTTTTTTGGGTCCCCTACTCTCCATAGGGCAATATGCCTTCAAGATTCTTCGGAATACGAAGAAATGATATGATCAAGGCGTCCTCGTGTCCCAGGGCTTCACTTTTATCCTCATCGGACTTAACTTCCAAGGGTAGCAAACGACAACTATGCTGTCCGAATTGTGTGCTTCCTATAGTAGTCGGATTCATCTTTGTCTTCACCGTAGCTCAGGTAATGTATAATGGGAGGTTACGTAAAATATAAAAATGTTTTCCCACGGAGAAAGCTACGTTATTGTAATCCTGTCTCTATCCATTATGCATTCCCATCTGGTCTCACACAGACTGGAGGATTATGGAATGGAATGGAGCTTCGTTTATAGTTTCCACGTACTCATGACCAAAGTGACCACTTTTACTTAAGCCTATGGAGTCTGGGCTTTAGTTATTAGTAGTAAGACTTTCTCCAGGGAAAGGTGAGACTAGAAACCCAGTCATCCGGCCACTCCCCACCGTCTACCACAACCTGATATCACTATTATTGTGATGAGAAACCCAATATCCAATGAAAGTTTATGATAATACTTGTGTTGTTTGCGTTTTGCAGTTGGTGTTGATCCACCGGACAATAACTTCCTACAAAACGAGACACAGGGCATTTGAAGAATCCTATGGAACTGGCGAAGCTGCTCATTCCATCAATACAAATGACTCGAAGGTCCAAGTTGATCTGGCTTTTTCCAGGAAGTTTGCTTCTACTTTCCAACACTCCCATGTTTTCTGGAGTTCTGGACAATCATATCCGTATCGACTTCCTGGGATGAGACATCCGCCCATCAACCATTTGTGGAAGACTGTTTGCTCCAAGACCCCTTCAACGCTAAGTAGGTTTTGTTTTGTAGTGAATGAATAGGAATTTATGATAGATGAGGTTTTTATGACACTATTCGTTCTACTCTGGAAGTTTTGCATGCTGTGATTGCGCGGTCTGCATTGTAGTCAACACTTTTCTTTGATTGATTGATTGATTGATAGCCTTTATTTAAGTGTTATTCCTCAATTAGTACAATCGACTAGTCTTCCTTGAGTAACACATGCTTTGCTTTTAACAAATACAAAACACTTTTACCAAAGAATGATAGATGGATATGGTAGATTGATAGTTTATTTGAGTAATATTACAATCATGTACGAACATTCACATGAAAAGGTCGTTCAAAAAGTATGCAAATAAGATGCAAGTACTTTGGCACTTTGGTACTTAGGTTGAATAAATCAAGTATTATTATGGCTAAGAGTCTGGTGATTCCCTAGGAGGAAATGTATCCATTGACGTGGAGAAAGAAATATCGCTTCAAGACTTGGCAAAGGAACTGGACCAAGTTGAAGTTGGAGGCAAGTGGGCCCCAAGGATGTGTCGGGCTCGGTATAATGTGGCCATTATCATTCCTTACCGATTCAGGTAAAGTAGCAAAGTTAACAGAAACCACCCACGCATTCAGATTTCCTGTGTTCCATCCCATAAGTTGACCTTATAGTTTTTACAGTTCCTTTAATCCCTCGTACTTTCAGTTTTGTATTGAATACTGGACTCAATGGTTACGCAACACTGCCTGAAACTTAACGAACCTCGAATAACTTATGATATCTTTCAGATGGAGGCATTTGAAGACTCTCCTAAGCGTACTTCACCCTCACATTCAAAGGCAGCAGATTTCTTATCAGATTTTCGTTGCCGAACAGGTTAGTTTCTAGTTACACAAGACATTTTAGTTACATTTGTTAATCTGTATTAGCATAAGGATCCCATTAATTCTTACATTTCTAGCGGAAAAAGTAAAACCCAACATATTTTTCAATTTAAATAAGACTTTCCCATCTAATCCATTAGTACAATGTTAATCCTTTTCTTGCCTAGGAATCGGAATTAGTGAAACAAGTGAAGCAAAACCTAAGCTTCTCTTCTCGCTATCCCGCCTCATAAAAGTAGACTAGATTACCTATAAACTTCCTCATCACTCCGGATATTAAATTATAGAACCCAGATATCGCACATGACTTCATTTCATGGCACATGGGTTATTCCAACAAAACTCACGAAAACAATGTGAACTAGTAGACTAACCAGCCTGCCTAACTTTCATGCTTTACTGAGTTTTTGTTTTCTGGAGTGGAGATATGTAGTAGTAATCGAATTTTCGTCAGAGTCATCACGAATACAAGAATAAAACACAGATCACAAGCTTTTAATACTCAGAGACACGAATAACAAGATAATTCAATCATTTCACTTATGTTTATTTGTCTGATATTTGATATTTTCAGCAAGGGAATTTTACATTCAACAAAGGAGTGCTCATGAACGCTGCCTTTTTGTTGGCTATGAACGGATCTGACAATTCATTTGACTGTGTTATCTTCCACGATGTGGATTTGCTTCCAGAGAACGATAGAAATATTTATGGGTGTGATGGGAGCCCAGCTCATCTCTCGGTGGCAATCGATGCTTACTCTTACAGGTGAAGAAATGTTTATTATGCCAAGCACGAATGAGCTGTACAGAACGTAAATCAAGCAGTAAATATATTCATTTGGCTTTGTTTATACCAACAGACTTCCATACACTTCTCTCGTGGGTGGTGTATTTGCCATAAGTACGGATCAGTTTGTAACTGTCAATGGGTATTCAAACCTGTACTGGGGATGGGGAGCAGAAGACGATGACATGTATCACAGGTAATAAGGATGTACTAAAACGGGAAGTCCAGTTGACTGGTCTGGATTTTGGAACATTGCCTTTTGTCTATTCCTATGTTGACACAAATGTATCTTTTACTTTAGAGTAATGGCCAACCACTTATTTGTCAATCGACCAGGAACCACAATAGCTCGGTACAAAATGCTCCAGCACAGTCACCGTCGACCAAACAGATTCATTTCTCCCCTAATGAGAACAGCACGAGTTCGCTTTAAGCAAGATGGTCTAACGTCTTGTCGGTTTCGGCTTCTCTCTGCTTTCTCCAAACCTCTGTACACTCACTTTCTCATTGACGTTGGACAGCCTAATTCCATCGATATTAATCAAACGAGCACCAAGCCTCCAACATTCACACCCGCAAAGACTAAACCTGATGATGATGATATACTGTTGGATTTGCCTCGGGATGGAGTTGTTCAGGAATACGAAGCGAAAGAGAATGCTCAAGATGGGACTGATTTGACTGGTAGTAGTCCAGCATTATGAAAGCAAAATATTCTCCGTAAAAAGTAGCGTTAGATGTAACGAATCATATGGAATTACCACTTTCTGCTGAATAAAAAGTGTTTTATTTTAAGCACTTGATTTTGAACAGTAGCCTGAATTTTTTTATATCTCAATATAAGTTAGAAATCAAAAGCATCTTTATCTATAGACCTTTCAGATTACATTACTTGGCTGACGCACGGGAATGGGTTTGTGTGTCACCGGTTTCTTGATAATTCTAGACACAAAGTACCCAAGGATAAACTTTGTGTTTAATCAACTGGGAAATTCTCAGATGAGGATAGTGGGTTGCGATATAGTTGACGATGGTTGTGTATTTACGAACAAATCGCTACGTGCAACTTGAACTATAATTACAGATACACTAGTAACATTTGATGTCAAAAGTTCTACGTGTGCTTTCGAATTTCTCAGAATGCAATGACATGGTAGGACATTTTGCAAATGCTGGTCAGTTAAGATTAAGTTGAAAAGCGATGTACGGAGTCTGTGACTTGTTTTATTGCAGTTTCAACCTTTCACAAAACGTACAACTTTCGAAATATGGTATGTCTCACAAAAGCAAGTGGTATAAATTATTGCATTTAGTTTGCTGGAAACTTCATCGATTATAGAGTAGCAAAAGAAACTAATAATAACATTGAGACCGTATTTTGATCAACACAGTTGGACTTCTTATGAGAAATGAATTAAAGAAGATTATATAAATAGTAGTGATGTCAGCGATGCTTTGTTTAATGTACTCACGTTTCTTATATCTAACAATAACAATAAGTAAGATGGGTCATGAAAATGTACGTTTATGTTTATTTTTATTTCAGTTCAGGTTTTCCAATGAATTAAACTTGCAGAATTCAATCTTTACCGAGCACCATTACATTTTATCGAACTTAAATTGATTGTCTTGAATATGAATGTGTAGAAAGAACTAAAGAAACATTGAAAGCGAAAAGCACGAAACAGACTAAACGGAAGGTATAAGAAAACTTTGTCAAGTAGTACACGTAAAAATGAATAGAATTTGCTTTCACTTGAACATTAGGATCCTATTCCTTTATCTGTACAATCAGTGAGGACATTTCTACACATGATAGTAACAATTTAGTTCAAAACTTTTGGGATGAAAAGACCTGAGGGATTCTTATTACCATATTTGAAGAAGACCGTATGCCAATTTCTACTCGTTGGGTTTTAATTGAACACTCATCCTTCTTTAAAGTAGTGTTAAGACATAAAGACACTCAGCTCGTATACAATAATATCCATAAGACTTGCAAGGAATACTTCAAAAGAAAGTAAAAAGTAATTTTTATTACCTCAAAATTGGGTTTTATTTGGGTACTTTTGTTCGCCCGAGAAACTTAGAACTAAACAAGACAAGATCCCCTAAAGTTTTTTATAATATTACCAGGCAAAGTAGACTGGGAGTTCAGGGAAAGTATATGAGATTTGTAATTTATGTTAATGGAGAGTACGATATGGCATATGTGGTGGCATTTTCGATGGGACAGATGCCAAGTTCAACAATACGGTGTGTGTGCGCTTTCTTTCTTTCTCTCAAAGTAAAACTTCATAAATATGCTAATCACGAGTCTAATCGTACAACAATCACACATTGCGAAAAAAATAATTCCCAGAGAAGAACCTTATTGTGCCATATTCTTATTTACTTCGAAGAAAGTCTCTTCCAGTTCAACACAGTTCGTGTGTATTCTTTATGCACCATATTATGAGAAATCTAACAGGAAACAAGCAAGTCACCAGTACTCTATCTCTCAGTCTCAGTTGTTCAAAACTTTAAATGGAATTTCCACTCCACTGCACAAGATTTCTAGCTGATTCAATCACAAATAAAACTTTGTTGCAAATTGAACATCGATTTGAGGACAATGAGATGAGGTGAAATGAGTTTTAAGATGTGTTTGCTGTTCTACAGACTGCATGTTGTTTGGAAGTTGAGATGCGCTTATCTCACCTTATATTTATCTACTGTTGAGCTAGAAAGGAATAAGGTTGAGACATATAATAATATGCTCTCTGATGATGACTGCATGGAGACTTCAGTTGCGTCACAAGGAAAGTGGTGAGTAGCATCTGGTAGAGAAAGTTGTATACGACAATGCTTGTAAGACATCTTGTCTCCATTTCTATTCTTGAATAAGGACCCTGTAAAATGATTGAGTCGACAAGAGATGATTGCATCTTCCTTGGGACTTTCCTTCTGAAGCGTAATGTCCCGACGGAAATTACTTTTTCCCTTTTGCTGTTTACAACTGAAAAAGAGAGAGAAGCACAGTAGTCACCGACGAGTATATAAGAAGGTTGTTGAAACCATCGATCGTTCTGATACACAACGTTCTTAAAGTAGAGGATGTATCATGTCTTCAGGAATATAAACCCTTTCATGAAAGGACGACCTGGTGAGGGAGAATGATGCTGAATAATTCATTAGTCCGCCTAATTAATCCTACTCGCTGTGTGCCGGTCCTAATTAAGAACAGTCTCTCATGTCTTGTTTACCTGTGTCAACTTCTCACCTCTCTTGAGTGCCTCCTGCCAAATGGATGACA
>JAQGAB010002981.1:0-10594 GCA_034696565.1 Isotomurus graminis
ATTCCACCAAGTGGACCAGACGTAGCTCCTGGAATGATTATGAAAGTTTATCTAAAATGTGTCTGGTGTTAGGATTTACGTTCACGAAACTAATGATCAACTTACCCACACAGGTCATGACCAACTGAAAAATTGATCCCAAGTTTTGAGCTCCAAACGCAACTGCGACAGATAGAATTCCGTAGAAAAATGCTGCAAAAGGGAAGAGTTATATGTAAAGATACATATAAGGACGCCTATGACCATAAGGGACTTACAGATTATTCGAATACAGGATCCTTGTGAATTGGGTCCCATTTTGGAGAAGTATGGAATCTTTGTAAAGAAATCTTCCCAAGTAACTGCAGCCAAGGAGTTGAAAGTAGAAGAGATTGAACTACAAGAACACACCGCCGTTAATACAATTCCTGAGATACTTGTTCAAAATTATCGATAGTAATAAATAATTGGTTATTAGTTGTGTACCTCAGAACAGCGCTGAATATGCAAGACACAAAAATACCCATCATTCCAGGTATAAAAGCTAACTCATTAATTACAAAGTAAGGAATGATGGAATCTGCTTTCTTGATTTGCCCCAGAAGAATCGGACAGCATCCAGAATACTTGGCGAACACTAATAATGACACAAGTGGAACGGTAACGGTACTGAAAACTGAATGATCCTTTCGTAACAATTAAGTAAAAGCATTTTCAGTTCTTACCACTAATTCCTGTAGTTATAACAATAACCATGACGAAACAGTTCATGGGGACAGTCATCAGTAATGCTCTTTTAAAAACAGAAAAGATTAGAAAAAAAATTAGCATTTAAAAATGCATCAGCTATAAGCTTACTTAAAAGCATGCCGAACTGAAGGCAAACTACAGTATCTTTGAACTTGGGGCTGGTGTGTCCCATACAGCGAAGTTATCGTAAATCCAAAGCCAAACAAGAAGTTCCAGAAGTTGTGTCTCATAAATGGGTCAAATGTGAAACTAAAAAGTTTTAAAACATTACAATTCACGCAATATCACCAAATAAAAGTGTTAATAAAGTTCATACTCGAATAGAACCAGTCTTCCTTTCTCCTCTGCAATTTGGAATGAATTAACAATACCTCCTGCAGAAAAGAATCCGCGGACCATAATGGAAATCAGTCCAATAGCTATCATTACAAACTGGAAACAATCTGTGATGACCACTGCTTTGATTCCACCCTAAAAGTCAATCATAAAATTAACTTTGTAAGATATTGTGGTATGTTTCCTTAACTAAAATAAACTATAACTACATTTCACTAACCACAGCAGTGTACACAGTTCCAATCAACGCTATTCCACTGATGGAAATCCATACAGGAAGTCCAACAATCGCTTCCAAAGCAATTGATGGGGCAAACAACACAACTCCGTTGATAAGGCAGACTTGCAGGATGAATGTGAATGAAGCCAACCATCGTACAATAACTGAATCAAACCTCAGTTCCAAATACTGAAACAAGTTCGTAAAGCAACTGGGTAAGTCTCCGTTTCATGGATTCTTAACCCTCAACCGTCCTTTTGAAATAAATGGCTACCTCATAAACTGAAGTTAGTTTCAGGTTATAAAACACTTTGACAAATAGCACTGTGCTCAAAGGGACACAGACGAAGCCCATAATGGTCATCATTAATACTTGAATTCCATGTGCGTAAACTTCCGCAGGGTAGCCTGAACTCATAAAATTATTATTAAATTGCTGTTAGCTATACTCAACAAATTCTTCCGACAGTTTTAATTTCATGAGAACTCGTACCTAAGATGGTAATAGCTGAAAGGTAAGTCACAAGCATACTTGCTCTGTAAGAAACGGAGAATAATATACCTTTTAAGTTATTGGATACATGAATTTCGAAAAATCTTTCCATACGCAATCGGCAAGGCTTTCATGCTCCGACCTCCAACAAGCATTTCTTCATTAGTTTGATTTCCCATGAAGGCATAGTAAACTCCGATTCCAAGAGAAAACAGCAAAGTTCCTGCCACAGCTACAGAAATCGCAAGAACGTTAGAATAAATTACCGACTGTAATTTGACCCAATCGATACTATATGATTATTTAATATAAATTTACAAATGTAGTCTGCAATCCCAAAATGATTTTCCCCAAACATTTTTGAAACGCTTAGAAGCCTTAAAAGCACCAGGAACAGTTGTCTTCCCTTTCTGCAGAATTCCCACGAGTGTTCTTTCTCACAGTGAAGTCTCCGGCGTCTGACTTATCACAATGAAACTCATTACTTAAGTCGCTTATCCACACTGGTGAATTGTAAGTTAAATCGGGCCACTCTTGTTTTATTATGCGAGATTAACTGAGGAAAGTGAAGGTTGCACAACGCGTGTATAAATGGATAAGCCTTAAAAGTATTGCATTCAACTTTACACAATGGAGTCTGCTTCAACTCTCCACATGCGTTAGCGTTGCAACACTCTTACAGTCATTTGATCAGTAGTAGTAGCAGTCTTGATCATACGAACAATTGACCCGATCAAATAAGGATAATCATAAGTCCACGTGGGACCAAATAATATATATATCCTTGTGTTCAGAAGATAACCATGCAACTACAGCATCAACGGAGTTTTATGCACTTTGAGCTTTCATAAAAAATGTGTTTATTGTGTTTATTGAGTTAGGTTAGTATAAATATAGTCATCAAGTAACTGTTCCACAGAGTCAACTTACTCCGGAGTGTACTTCATCCTACTTGCAGTTTGAGATGGTATTCTATACAGCAAAGGTCTAGGGGACTGGATATCTGTATCATCATCATCTTCAGGAGTTGAAGGAGTTGTTGGACTTCTAACCAAGTTTAAGTACGGGGGAGGGGGCGTGGCAGACTCGGTGTCATATGCGTAATAATAATACCCCGAGGTTTGAGTCTCCCTTGAGACTTTCTCATAATCTGGAGGAGGGGACAAAGGTGAAGTTGGAACTCGTGTGTAGTTCCCAGAGGCAGACATGTATTTCATTTCTTTATCTCCACTCCTCGTGACTGACTTCTTCTCTTTTGGACGAACAATGGGGTGTAAATATTTGGGATCAACTTTGTGAGAGGATGAAAGTCCTGTAGACCACAAATCCATAATCCACTTGTACTACACGAGTATATGAACCTTTTAAATAAATAGGGATATCTCACCTCCTGAACAAATGCTCACTATCACAGATATCACAATTGTGATAATTCCTCCTGCAAAAGGGTAGAGGATGTAGCTCAATGTGTACAGTTTCTCAGGCCATTGTCTACGAAAAAACGATTAAATAAGCCATATATGAATCCTATTGCATTATCAATAAACTTAAATAAATATCCTCGTACAAATCCAAGTCTTCCAATCTGGGAATCGTTGTGTTCCTTGTGACCATCGTCTCTAGAACTTCTATGGGACATTCTTCAGCACTGAAAGGCAGGGGGATATGCGACTTGTCCAGAATAAATGCGTTTATCGTAATCCAAATCATAATCAGGAAGCCAGAAACCATTCCGCAAGTCGCTCCCTACATAATAATAATATAAACATGTTTACCAGTAACATACAGCCATTTCTATAAGAAACCATTATCTCATGATTTGTTAAGTGTAGTAAATTATTACAAGTTTGTTCACAAATGGCATAAGAATTCCCATCGCGAAAACAGCTCCAAGTGGACCGCTCAATGCGCCAAGTGCTGTAATAGTGGCTGATAAGATTGATCCCATACCTTGAGCTGCGAATGCAAGGACGATACTCAGGACTCCATACACAATTGCTGAAATCAAAATTTCTCATTATTTACTATTCACTCAGCATATACACATCTCTTATAAGTTGAGGCGAGTATCCACCTATAAATCGAATAAGATGAGCTTGTCCAGTAGGACTCATTCGTCGCATGCAAGGGATTTTGAATAAAAAGTCCTGCCAAGTCACAGCAGCCAGAGAGTTCAATCCGGATGACAAAGTACTGTAAATGAAATACAATTTACTATCATTACACACAACATTTTCATACACATTAAGTAATTCCCTACTTGAAACTTCTTTCCTTGTTCATATTGGAACATAAATTAGAGTGTAAACCTCCTATAGACATTATTACACAACACTACACATTTGTATCACCCAGCAAATGATAAACCTTAATGGAAAGATATGGAAATACTAATTCATAACGACATATGAAGCTGTCTAGCTCTCTGCATACTAATTATACGCTAATAAACACGCAATGCAGCCATGAGAACTTTCAATTCTTGTGGAGGACTTGGCAAGTATTTTCAACTAATCATCAAATTACTTCTAAGGATTTCCCATGCTTGAAAAAAAATCTCAGAAGTGATTATCCTGACTTCAAATGCTGCGCTAATGTTTGAGGACAACTTGCATTTATTCCTTACCTTAACGAAGCACTGAACACACAAGCTGTAAATAGTCCCATCATTCCTGGAATATGTCCCAATTCATTCTTTACAAAGTACGGAACAATTCCATCAATTCTTCTCAAAATTCCAAGTGCAACTGGATCACAGCCAGCGTATGTAGCGAATATTGCAATTCCGGATAGCAAACACAATCCCACAGCAAAGACATTCAAGGGAACTACGAAGATAGTCGACCTGTCATAATTACAACTGAAATTAATAACTCATTCAAGACGTAATTAAAAGGTTATTCGTTATTGCTACTCTTGTAATTTTGTTATTAACATGCGTACATTGTACACACACGCTCTTCAAGTTGTCTTAACGCATTTTACACATAAATAAAAAGCTGTATTGTTGTACGTAAGACGACTTTACATACCCGATAGCGTGTTTTAATGACGGCAGACTGCAATATCTTTGGACTTGGGGTTGGTGAGTGCCAAATGAAGTAAATATAGAGAATCCTGTTCCCAAGAGGAAGTTCAGCGTGTTGTGTCTCATGAAAGGGTCGATAGTAAAGCTGTCGAATTAAGGTACATGCCATATGAATCCCTTTTATAAGCCGTTGACCTTCCTATCCAATTTTATAAATACTTTCATACTTGAAAAAGTCCAAGCGTCCGTGTGCCTCGGCCTTCTCGAAAGTCGCCATAATTCCTCCAGATTCCATGAAACCTTTAATCACAGAAAACATTTTTCAATAAAACAAAATTACCGAGGACAAAGTCAACAGTTACTCTGCACAATTTCAGTAACTTTAATTACCTTTGACAATGATAGCGATCATTCCTGCAAGCATCATAAACAATTGGAAAACATCCGTCCACACGACGGCCTTCAGGCCACCCTGGATAATTAAAGACAATAAATCTTTTTCCCCCATCTTTTTGCATGAAAGAAGAGTTTAAGTTCCATAATCTCATATTATGTACCATGCTCGTGTAGATAGTTGCACAAAGTCCGAGTCCAATGATTGACTGCCATATCTCCAGACCGATGAATGCACTCATAGCAATTGACGGAGCGAACAAGCAAACTCCCATGAAAACTGACATTTGAAGTATGAATATGAACGATGCGAAGAACCGTACGAACAGCGAGTCAAATCTGTGTTCCAAGTACTGCAACACAATTCCAATAACACTTAATACACTGCATTCTGTAAACTTTATGCATTTTATGCCCGCGACTTACTTCGTAGACACTTGTGAGCTGCATATCGTAGAAAAGAGTCATGAAGAAGTAAATGCTGGAAGGAACTACCAGAATAAAGGTCACTGTGTTCATGAATATCTGAATCCCGTAGCCGTAGACTTCCGCTGGGTAACCTGTGCCGAGATTTCGGTAATGTTAAACCTGTGACAATATCTTTTAAGTGATCTGTTGAAACTTTACCCAATACTGTGACAGCACTGAGATATGTGACCAGCATGCTACACGCGATGGGAACCATCCCCATAGATTTTCCTCCAAGAAGAAGGTCCTCGTTCGTCTGTTGCTTTGCAAAGAACCCATAGTAAACTCCAATGAGGATGGAAAACAACAAGGTTCCAATAACCACAGCGTCTGGAAATGAATTGGAGGTAGTGAAAGGAAAGTTGGGGAAAGTGAAACTGAGAACGTACAGTCGACAAGTCCAAAGATGTATTCCGACATGACTCCTTCTATCAGTTGGACAAGAGGCTCAGAGTCAGAATAGAAGTGTCTGAGACTTCTCCAATGGATTTCCTGTGAAAAATAAGTGAGGAATGTGTGAAGACAACCATGTACACACACGGAAGTTCTTAGGAAGAAGAAGGTGAAGGTAGTAAACAACTGTGGGAACTGAACACTGGATGCTGCAGGTGTGTTGTACGCTCATCAGACACCTCAATTAAGTCAGCGTTGACTCTGAGAGGTTGTTCTTGTATATGATGTGCAACGGTTCAAGAGAGATCAGTCTAATTACCTTCGATTGGCAAATGTGTCAATCACTTTCCAGCGATAAAGGAGCGGAAGAATGGTGTGAACTTGCACTTGATCGATTGTATCAATCGCACCGAAATCATTCATCGGCAATTCCATGTTCTGTTGACTCATAGATGTGTTCTGATATCGGAACATGATTTGATTTAATTTTAATCATTTTGTACTCCTTGTTGTACCGATATTATATCTGGGGAACCACACGGGCAATGTAAGCTACTGCTATACGAAAGGAATTGCTGCAAATGGTTGTTACTACATATTTTTGCGATTAAAATATTGTTCGGATTTTTTTATTACCCTTCGTGGGACTAAATGTGGTTTTGCATTGAATCATTGCGAAAATGTCTTGGTCAATTTACTCAATCAGTTAAAAATCACAGCGGGCTGAACTAATCTGCAGCCTTTATACTTTGTCACATATTCTCGTGGATAACAGTTTTGTCCAGCGGATCTGGTTATCTAAATGAGATTATGCGAGTCAGAAGCATTGAACTTTTACATTCGTACAAACACAGGATGTTGGTGAAAGAAAATTAGGCCAGGTCACTGAGGTATTGTTCATTTCTCATCTGCAGCAATCAATACATTAAATACGTGTTTGCATGATGATCTAATAAGCCACTTGAGACTCCACCTTTGTCCAAAATAGTTGAGTAATTTATAAATCACATACTATTTGAGTAAATGAACAACAAGTGTGATTTTGCAATTGAACATACACTTTGTACCTTTGAGGAAAATTTGTTTATTTCACAAACTTTTTATACTCCTTACAAATAAAGAGAAATATCATGAATCATTATGAGACAGAGAGTCTGTCTAATGTTAAAGAGCAATAAGCCTGTAAAGCTCCGTTAAACTTTAAAGGTACTTGAATGTAACTAGAATGAGACATTATACGAGGTTATCTATTAACTGGTAATTTTCATAATCTTCTGTCCTCTGTAGAATGATACAGACTATCCAACTACAAACTAGCAGTGGTAGTGAAAGTACTTCAGCTTTACGTGGTTATTATTATTACTATGATGACCACGACGAACATAAAATGTTACACTTTAATTGTTACATCAACTTAACATCAGAGTAAAGAATAAAATTGCAAACGTATCAAAGAGTTCTGGAAGAAAACGACAACGCAATGTATAATAAGGAATGACCGATAGTTATAAACAACTTGACTATACATTCTTTCCTGACAGTGAATGTTGAGGATTTGACTGCTTCAGTGAAACCGAAGCTTGGAAGTTTGTTTTTTAAAGTTATAATTGAAACAAAAGTTTACCAGTAAGACGTAATAAACTTAATTGTGATTAATTGTAAAGCCATCATACTACAACAAATACTCAAACGTAATGGAGTGAAATCTCTCTCCTGAAAACTTCTTGAGATCTCAATTATACAACTTGTTTCACAGAACCTACAAAGCAATTAGTTCTACAATGGAATTTCATACAGACAAAATGCTTGTTAATTAAATGCATTACTCTGGTAAGTCTTAGCTTCATAAACTACTTTCTGACAACCTGAAGAATTCGTTTGCGACATCGATAGTATCATTATCATTGAACTAAGGAAAGAACGCTGGGTTTGTACTACTTTACTGAATTTTATCTCCTGCTTGACGCTCAACGAGATCAATCTGCGCCAAGTTTTTAGCAGCAGTGATTCCTTGAAGAAGTGCCATCAACCATTTTGCCACAGCAATTGGGAAACACACGACAGCGAGTAATTTCCAGAAAACTAGAATACAGTGAATAAATACAATTTCACTTCTTAGCAAAAGTAAAGGATTCAAAGTGTATTTATCTACTTACACGAGTCGTAAAAGTTCACCAGGTACATTGTAATGTAGAACAATTCGTTTCCACAACACATTGCGAACAAAATGGGTTTGGAGGTGTAGTACAACCGAAGGAGATATGGTTCATCTGTCGTCATACTCTTGTGACTTCCCTTGCCCTGCAGCAACGACCTGGACAAATACAATAATGTGAAAAAACCCTCACAATCCCCAATAATAATAGCACATAATTCCAAGTTCCAAATCACTCACGTGTGGAGATGCAACCAATGCATAGAGATATCCGTAGCCATCGACATTTGGAAAAAGAACGCATACGACGGGTAGAAAACAGAGAGCATCATCATCAGGATTGCCGTTCCACACCGATCCGTCAGCTGATCCAACATCGCTCCGAACTTGGTACCTTAATTACCAACCCAAGATACATTTTATAACCACATCTAATGTCTATTTACTATAAAATGTGTATTCTATCTTACTCTGGTTAAAAAACCGAGCTGCATGGCCATCAACAGCGTCCAACAAGGATCCAATCAAGTAACACCAAATAGCAGGACCTGGACTACTTTGCATAAAGTAGCACGACAAGATCATCAGTCCCACTCGAGCGTACCCTGTGCCCCCCAAGCAATTAAGTCACCCCCACTACACCTCCAATTAAAAATTTACTCACCTATCAAGTTAGGGATAAACAGAAACACATTTTCATCAGCCATTTTCTCAGTTGCCTCTTTATTACGTCGTCGTCCTCACTCCGCAGAACAAGCCCACAGTGGATTTGAAACCTGCAATGTAATTAAAATCCGGAGATGATCTCACGTTTTCAGGTGTGTGTGGTTGAAGGAAAATTGACGTCACTTTCAAGTACATATAAACAATTGCTCAGATTCACCCACATGCACATCTGTACTTCCACAACCACCACTACCAACCACCACCACCGGGGGATCTTTCATGGTCCATATACACATTTTTGTACCGATGTTCCTCTACATGCTTATGTACATGCTAATTAACTCATCAACTGGAGATGCAATTAACTTCAAATTACGGGCACATTACCTTTGAATAGGATGAAGGATGCGGACACGACAGTGCACAGGTGACTTGTTGTTGTTGGAAGTAAATGTGTGTTGTGTGGTGGAGTGTGCGACGCAGAATGAAGAAACCTGTGAAGTGAAGGTGGTGGATCTGAATGTCCATGTCTTCCCCTTCTTTCGGAATGCAACGACTTCTCCGATTCCATACAAATTGTATCATTTTTAGACTTCTAGACGCCAAAACGCTTGAGAGAAATAATTATAATTCAACACAGTTTTGAGCTTTAATTACTCATGTTTCATTTATTTCTTAACTACATCTTTCAATTTCACCTTAACATTAAAATACTAAAAGTTTTGTCATCATGTTAAGATTATGAATAACATTTATATGAAATCTTATTTACATTTTATGTCACACCATCAGTCGAGGTACAATATTCATAACCATCAATTCCTGGAACAGGAGTTTGCTGCATACGGTAATCGAACTTTTGAGATATCTGAAAAATATCATTTCAATAAATTACAAGGTCATTCTTTTGAATTTGTGTTTACGAATGAACTAAAGTAATCAGCGGAATACGTAAGTAAAATCACAGAAGTCATACACAGCCAAGTAAGTCATCATATTGAGAATTTGAATAACATGTACGAAATTGTAATTACATTCTGTGTCAAAATCAGTCGACGTGCAATATTAAAGCCATCAATTACTGGAACAGGAGGTTTGCTCATTTGCTGCATACCGTAAACGAACTTGAGATATCTGAAATTTAAAAAATCATCTCAGTGTTACAAGACGTATCTTTTGAATTAGAGTTACGATTGAAATATAGTTTATAATCAGTGGAATACGTAAATAAAATCACAGAAGTCATACACAGCCAAGTAAGTCATCATGTTAAGAATGTGAATAACATATACGAAATCTTTCTTACATTCTACGTCACCATCAGTCGAGGTGCAATATTCATAGCCATCAATTCCTGGAACAGGAGTTTAGCAGCATACGGTAAACGAACTTGAGATATCTGAAATTTAAAAATATCATCTCAGCGTTACAAGAGATTTTCTTTTGAATTTAGAGTTACGAATGAACTAAAGTAATCAGTGGAATACGTAAATAAAATCACGGAAGTCATACACAGCCAAGTAAGTCATCACATTCATCATTCATTTTTCAGTACACATTACACAAACTCACCTGAGTCTTATTTTTGCATCCTCTGCATTCGAACGTCTTACTTCGTAAGTTTGCAATGGCAATGAGCCCACAAAGATCACAAATATGAATACGATAGGGATCCGAAACCTGTAAAGTACAATTATTAATGTTATTCCATTT
>JAQGAB010002982.1:0-10591 GCA_034696565.1 Isotomurus graminis
CGGTGAAGACATGTAGTTTCATTAGTGGAAATGTCAGTATGTATGTTTACATCGCTTTTTCATTACTGAACATCATCCAAACATCACAAAAACATCGTTCTGTGCGGACTGGGGTCTCATTCCAAATAGTGAAACTAAAACTGCTTGACTTCATGCATAAGTACTGTCTAAAACTTAATATTCTGCCTTGATTTTAATTGGCGCGTTTGCCCTTTTCCATCAAGCAATTGGATAGATATATTCTGTTTATTAACGTTTAGTTAATTATGTAGAAAATTATTTTCCCTTAAGATCAGAAGACGGGCTTACTCTTCTCCGGAGTAGCACAAAAATAGAATACTCCAGGACCTAATGAAGACCACCACTCTACACATGTACATTCTAAAACAAATAAAGAAGGATGAACACATATCAAGCATTTCCTTCTGCAGGAGCGATTTGAGATCTTTATTTGTAGGGATTATCTGCTTGTACAATGAATATGTCCCAAATTGCTTCTGCAGGGGGAACAATCGTCGGCCACACTTGAGAACCAACCTGGAGGGATTTGAAGTGAACAAAGATCTCAATCTGGACTATCAACGTGTTTTGACTCAAAACGACGTTCATTTACCATAAGTCATTGTTCTTCTTCTCGACTACCATATATTTTGTTAGAGATATATATATATATTACTCAAAATATTTGGCAGTCTAGATGAAGACTTTGTCTTATAACTTTCTTGAAAATCATCTTTTGTCTTAAAAGGTGCATTTAATCGCTAAGAATTATCGGATATTGTCCTTTCTTACCAAACTAATACATGGTTCACTACTTCACTTGATGCTGCACTGAAGGAATCTGGCATCGGTTAGCAGATACGGACTAGTGCAAATGCACTATCCAGATCACCTCTAAACAAACATTATAGTTCTCTTGACGCATAATATTTGGCTTCAATTATACTTTGTATATTTTTATTATTTTACTCTAAGCGTATGATAAACATCTCCCAGCATAAAGAAGACCAATGATTCTTATGTAAGTTTCATGTATTGAAAATCATTTCCTTGAAATTAGAAATATCCTTGTATATCTACTAATTAGGAATTTACATCCCATACTCACATACCTAATTCCCCTTATATATGAGATAGTCCCACAGACTCGTTACTAATCCCTAGTAGAACACTACAAGAGCTTCAGGAATCTACTCAACATTTGAGATCGTCTCTAAGAGGCAGAATCCAGTGACTAGGAGTGTGAGAAGGGCGATATGTTCGAGGATCTGAACTTTCCACATTTCCAGTTCTTTTGCATATTGTCCTGACTTGTCTAATATTATCGGGCATGATTCATCAACAGGTTAGAATACCCGTGAGTGTCTTGAGTCTTTCCTCCACCCCTCTACTTCTAAGTCTCTATTTTACTCACTGGTATATTTCCAATCCATTTTCGCCACTATCGGGCATTATGAATAGGACGCAACGCATGCATCCCCTCTTTTAGTTTCTCTTTAGCTTTCTCTCAGCCATCATTGCATTTACAAAATACCATCAGCTGTTCATGAATAAGAGCAACTGGAGCCAGAGTTATGGGCAATACTTTCGTTGTGACCGTTACGTGCGTATTCTATATACCATTTCATACTCTGGGTACTAAGCTGTTCCTTATGGATATAATCGTGGCAATATAAGTCCAAATCCAATGATTTATCCCACACGAACTTTCTAATGCGTAGTGCATGAACTCTACTTTTAATTTCAATTAAGCTTTATTATTTTATGAAATCTATAACAGCACATACTGATTCACCGGATTAATGAAATTATTAGACCCCCTAGCACCAGCTGAGTTAACGTTAACTCGATTTACCCCCGTGATTCTCTTCCGGGTGAGTAAAATTCACTTTCTCGTTGCTTAAAAATGATTTAAATTAGAAGTGGGTATGCTTGTTTCATGAGAATCATCGTTTATACATAATAAAAGGTAATAGTCAAATAGGTAATCCCATAGCTCGCAGGAAGGATTGAGAAATGAGTATCTCCTCATGGACATATGTGACAGGTATGTTGCTGCTCTTGATTGTCCGATTATTTTTTGTTTCTTAGTTTTAAGTTTTTATGCCAGGACAAAACTGAAGAGATTGGCTAGCTGATCACATTCATACCTTTTATTATTCGGGGTACAAATTTACGTACAATGTAAATTCTGCTTCTCATGGCCTGTTTTGTTTATTTGCGAGAACCGGAGAAAGTTGGAATAGTGTTGAAAACTAATTTTACTTGGCACATATCTACCCTTATCGGTGAAAGATAATCCAATCCGCACGTTGAGTTGTAAGTGACTAAGGGAACAATTATACGGAGACCAAAGAGGACGAAACCAAATTATGTGTTTCACTCAAAGCTTTTACTGTCACATATGCTTTTAAAGTTTTAAGAGCATTCAGCAAGGTGTATGAAATATGTTGCCTTCAGTTGATTCAGTTATCCATTGGGGATCCCTCTCACTCCAAATGCTGATACAAAAAGGGCATGACTCCAAACCATGTTAAGGAAATGGTTCTGGCTTGATGTATGCTTTTGGATTTGCACTTTTCCTCCTCTACGTAAACCTAGTGCATAGAGATCATTGTGCTTATTAACGTCTCTAAGGTAGAGAGAGAGAGACTACCTCAAGACCTAGTGAAGAATACGACCGTAGATGTATATATTTTTTAAGAATGATGAAGGCACATCAGCCATAATTCGTTCTGCAAGGTGTACTCTCGGTTCTTAATGGTAGGGATTGTCTGACTAAACCTTAAAGATGAGGAAGTGCTTCTAGAGCGGAATATATCGTCGAACACACTTGGAACCCAAATTGGAAGAATTTAAAATAGACGATGATTTGAATAGGAGAGGAACGAGCAACGCATTTTGACTCGAAGCGACATCCAATTGCCTTACACATAGCGCATCTTGCGCGTCTTCGTATATTTTGTTCAAAGCATGACTTAAATAAGAAAATGTGCACACATGGAACGAAACATAATCGCATTAGCTTTAAAGCAAACCATACCTCATCAAACTCAGTCAGTTGGTTTTGTGCGAACTTATTAAGCTTTAAAGATCGTGCCTATTGAATAGATTCACCCTGTATATTGACATGGTAACCTTCATCCAAGTCTTCCACGTCCTGTTTATAGTCATCACTCTGCCTATTGCCACGCGATTATTGTAGTTCATGAGTAAATATCATACTAATGAAATTTTAAGGATATATATTATATATTTTATAGGAAGAATCTATATATTTGACTTTGAAGAACACCCATTGAATGACACCCATTGGGATATTCAGTAAACCTTGAATTGTGTCTTAGTTATCTTCATATTTTGGGGTATACTGAATAACCCAAGGGTGGAAAGCCCCACCAATCATTCTTATACATGCCTATGGGAAAGCCACACTCTTCCAGAACAGCTTTTTCACTTCATGGACTTCAGATCGATATTTATTGTGTCCCAATTGTTGGTGGAACTGTCATCGCATTTTAGGACAGCCTAAGTTCATATATGGCCAAGGTGAGTATATGAAATTGACTGAGAAGCCTCTGTATTACTTAGCACCGTTCCTTTCACCTCTCAGCAAAATTAACTGTAGTTTACTCTAAACCCTTTTGAGAAAGAAGTAATACATGAACACTACATTCATTCAGTTTATCTCTTAAATTCTAATTGTATGTTTTTCTTAACGTTAAATCTGTAACTCAAACACCAAGCAACGGACACATATGCGTATTAATAAAATAATCTGTTAGACAGCTCAGCTTAGCCAAATGTAAGCAAAGGCAGAGACAAAGTTAAACTTAAATAGAAAAGAGAAATAGCAAGTTAAATTTTACTATTCCAGTGCAAATTAATATTTGAGGTTCGGTATTGCATAACAAGCTTCTCGCTTTCAATTGAGTGAATTTTGTTCCCCCAAACACACAGCACATAATGATGCAGCGGATTAATGACATTATTAGACCTTCTTTGTCCCATATGATTAATTGATTCACTTTATTCGAGTGTCATGTCCAGTTCAATGCATAATTGTTTTTCCTCTGTTGACACTTTATAAATAAACACCTTTAGATATTTGACTGATAGTAACACTTATTTTGGTTACAAATTCTTTCGCGGAGATCGTCTCTTAGAACTAATAGACATGAGTCCAGTTGCTTGGAGTGAGGAATTCGATGTGTCAAGAAGCGGAACTTTCCACGCAAGTTTGCATGGTTGCTTGAGAGGTCACTCTGAGCTACAGATTGAAATCCAGGTCTGATGTGATACTCAGCAGTTCAGCTCTTTTGTTAATAATATCCGATATGATGAATCAACAAGTTCCAATACTCTTCAGTGTCATGAGTCTATATTTCCAAGGGTCCAGTTCACTTTTTATTTTGTACTTCCAATTCGTCTTCTTCATCACTTTTGGTCATCATGAACTATGTAATGGATCCCTTCTTCCAGTTCCTCGTTTGCTTTTTCTCAGCTATCATTCAGAATTGAACTAATTTGCTTATTTTTTGTCGCTTATTAAATTTCAAATCTGCTTCACGTGTTTAAAAGTAACTGTCATATTTTCATAAATAGAAACAACTTGAACCACTGAAACCTACACTGACTTGTGAGATGTAGTCGCATTTGACCATTGCATTATTTAGGAACTAACAGACAGACTTAATGCAGGACTAATTTCATTACAGGGGTTATTTGTACCTTAAGCAATCATAAATTGCATAACTGACTGGGCTATAGGAGGCTGCTTGGAGTAGGTTTTACTTTCAAATACGCTTCTATACTTCTTACGGTCATTCAACAACAAGAATGAAGTATATTGTCCTTTATTATTTCAGTTAACCATTGAATAATTCTGTGCCATACCAAACGATGAAACTAGGACGACTCTATCCTGTCTAAAAGGTCAGATTCCGCCTTCATTTCATGTTTCCTTTCTACAATTAACCATTGCATAGACATGTTGTGTTTACTTATGTCTCAGATGGTAAATAATTATGTAGAAAAATCTTTTCATCGCCCAGAGACGGACTTTCACTTCAACGGAGTAGCTCAGAGAGAGAGAATCCCCCAGGACCTACTGAAGAATGTCACCGTAGACATATTTTACTCAAGAAGGATGTACACATGTCAAGCACATTTCACTCTGCAAAAGTAATTAGCGACCTGTATTTGTAGAGATTATATAATTCTACAGTTAAGGTCTCTAATTCTTCTGCAGGGGTGACAATCGTCAACCAAACTTGAGAACCGAACTGGAAGAATTTGAAGGGAACTAAGATCTGAATCTGAGAGACCATTAACAGTTCGAACCGACGTGAAATTCATTTACCTTAAGACATTGTTCTTCGTCTATAGTCTATCACATATTTTGTTCGAATTATCTCAAACTGTGTGACCGACTAGATGATGACCTTGTCTTACAGCTTCCTACAAAAATCATTTTGTGTTAAAAAAGCTGCAATAAATCGCAGAGACTTACAGGATATTCTCATTCTTTTACATACTACGACATGGTTCATTACTTCAAATGATCTAAACTCCTTTCACAGATACGGACTTCAGGGGACGCTGAATTCCTGTTGAGAGTATCCACAGCGTTATATTGGGCAACTCACAACTAACAGCAATTATGAATGTAGAAAATGATAGCTGTGATAATATGAACCCTTGAGAACTACTCTTTCGGTACTGAACGACAAATAACAGGTATTTATTCGTGCCCAATCTACTAGAGGAACTGCAGTAATTATAATCTTCATCTAAATGCTAAAATTTGTAGATTTAATAAATGCCAATGCTCTTTCCTACACAATTATTCTTTGTTACACCGACAATTTCAGGATATAAATATATTTGACTTGATGAGTGTTAAGAGTACGTTACATTCATTGTATATTGCCCTCGTGAGGCCAGTTTATAATTGTTTGGCTTCAATCCAGTTGGTTTCACAGTATCTAATGAAAGCTAACGTTGACGGTGGAACAGACAATGAATGAAAACTTTGTACTTTCCTAAGGAATTTTTTTGAATTATCTTGAGTAAAATTTCATTACTCACTCCAGTTCTAAATCAAATTTCAACTGTAGTAGCATAGTAGTAAATTCAAAATACGTTTCTGACAAGATTCTATTAAGCGAATTTTGTCCCCCGAAATCCAAAGATTCAGATGACACGGATTCAGGAAATTGTTAGACGATCTTAGCGTTAGTGCACTGTTAGCCACATTGTACAAATTAACCGGAATTACTCCCCCTGTGTTGTGGTACTCTGTATGAGAAGGTGCGTGTGTACGAAAGTGTTCTCACCAAACTTTCACAAGATCAGTAATTCCATTCTCATAATTTGCCTGTCAATACTTTCTCTCCGACCGTAAGGATTTCAGGAGTGTTTGATTGTTTCGATTTACAAATGAAATCCAAACTTAAGTGCATATCTGCTGCTTATCAGTGTGAACCGGCTTGAAATTAAATGCTGCTAGAATAGCGTGCTATTTTCAAATAAAAAACATCCAGTATATTGTGTTTATTAAACTCTTAAATGCCAATTAATTGTACAGTTTTTTTTCACTTTCAGAAGACGGGTTTATCTCCGTAATAGCTCAGAGAGAAGAAACTCCTATTAGTGAAGAATATAAGAAGACCCTAGTGGAGAGTACATCTCTACACATTTAGAAGAATGAACTAATAACTAATCTAATATTCATGATAAAGGATAAAGACGTATCAAACACATTTATTTTTGCAAAAGCTGTTTGAGATCTTTACTTGTAGGGATTATCTACTTCTACAATGAAGGTCTCAAATTGCTTCTGCAGGGGAAAAGATCGTCGATCACACTTGGGAAGAGAAGTAGGAGATTTTGAAGACACCGAGATCTGAATGTGAGACAAACTGTCAACATATTTCGACTTGAAGTAAAATCCATTTACATTTAGACATTGCTCTTGATCTAAACTACCATGTATTTTGTTCGAATTATGTCAATATATGAGGACGATTAGATGATGACTTTGCCTTATAACTTCCTTGAAAATTACCTTTTGTCTAAAGCGGCGCATCCAATCGTTTGGAATCATCGGATATTCTCATTTATTTATATACTAACATGGATCATTACTTCACATGTTTGTTTCCGGAGTTAAGAAAGTTGGACTCCAACGGTAGTTAATTATGTAGAAAAGTCTTTTAATCGATATGAAAAGACGGGCTGACACTTCTCCGGAGTAGCACAGAAAGAGGCAACTCCAAGACCTAACGAAACCTACTGCTCTATACATTCTAATACTAATGAAGAAGGCTGAAGACATTAACCATTTCGTTCTGCAGGAGCGATTTGAGACCTTTGATTGTAAGAATTATCTCTATCTACAATATAGGTTTAAATTGCTTCTGCAGGGGGGACGATCTCGATCACACTTGAGAACCTAACTGGAAGAATAAAAGGAAGTTAACCAAACTGGAATATTTCATCGGGATCGTGATCATAGTGGCTCGTGGAAGTAAATTTAAAGTCTCTTATTTACTAAACAATCAAAGTTAGTAATAATAACTGATTCTAACATAAACCTTTGGCTTCTTGCCTTTTTAGGTCGGCAGCGTAAAGCATTAAATGCGGGCAGGCAAGGCTGGAAATAATCGGATTAAGGAAGCTGACACAGAGTTTAATTCAGCCATGAGTAATTGTTTTCTTGCAGATCATGTTAATGTGTTCGCTGAAGAAAACGATTTGTCCAATCTTTAAATGAATAAACTAAATACGTCACTGTATAAATACTTGTGCGTTCAAATCATAACAAATCAACTGATATCAAATCAACTTCACGAGGGATGGAGAATGGAGCAATGATACGACTTATGAAACAATGCATTCCGTCGTCGTCCATATGCCTACATCTTGTATATTCTTAAATCCGTTGTTGACCGTGAGTTTCATACAATTTTTGTACCTTTTTCATCATTATTTGGTATTTGTACCGACGTGATGAATCTTACATTGTAAATAAAATAGTTCTATGCGGTGTGTGTATCGTATGTACTCTTTCACTCGGCGAATTAAGATGCCAATCACTCTTCAATCTCTCCCACCACTCCTTCACTCACTTATTATTAATCTGATATGAATTTGATTAGACCAATCAAGTATTACACGTCTTTACCAAACAATGAAATGAATGAAGTGTTTAAATTAATTTACATTTCACACGACTATATAAACACGTCATTTTTATCCCAATAATTAACTTGCATTTTGCGAGTGTGCTTTACATTTATTTCTTGAGTGTGAGTTTTATATTTATTCCCTTCTCAGCTCTTTGCAATTAAGTGACAATTTCGTAGTATGTGGAATAATGTGCTTTCAAATCAAATGAACGTGGTTTATTAATTAACATGAAATAAATAGTAACAAACTGAATTCGTAGGCATGTGAGCTATTGTAACTCACCTATTAAATAATGTTACACAAATATACTCTCAGTTACTCATCAAACCTCAAAAACAATTAATTGGATTGTCTATATTCCTCGCTACTTTACTAAAATTAAAGCACCTGTTTGTTTTCTGATTGTTGTGACTTCTATTAAATGAGAGTGAACTATGACACAATTCTACTTAAGTGATTGTTTGCTACTGTTAACATGATTATTTGTTATTATTGTTCCCCTAGTAAAGAAAGTTAGAAGTGAGTTCCTGGCACTTCATGATCATGTGAGATGCTCACGCAGGATTCTGTTGGATTCCATGTGGGTGGACCAAATTGAAATTCCTGAGGGCCTCGAGGATTTCCAGGGTTGTTTGCTTGTTGAATTATCTGCTGAGCCTGTAGAATATCCAATGGAGTAATTACCCTATGATGATGTGGACTAATCAAAGGATACGAGTGAAGAAACTGTCCTCCATTCCCCAAACTATTTGAACTAGGAAACCGGAACATCGTCTTAGAGTTCCCGAGACTCGGGTCACTTGGAAGTCCCGTCCTGTGGTGACAACACCCGTCATCTTTATCATTACTCTCGAAGTCCTTTTCTGGGGTAAGAAGAGAGGCAACGTTAAACTGCCGCTTCTTGTTGAATGAATTGGTAAAACTGGGAAGTGAAGAGCGATGAAGATGATTATGAGGTTGTTGCGAGCATTTCTGGACTCCAAAGTTGGGAGTGACTGCTGCAGTCGCGCTGATGTTGAAGGGAGATGATAAGAGTCCAAGATTCAGGCCTTGAGGTGAGCCACTTAGGTTCATAGGAGCTCCAAGTGGTCCTCCAACTCCAGCCATTTGATGATGAGTCCAAGTAGGAGGGGAAGATGGACTTGGGAAGTCGCCCACTGACAGTCCTTTGTGTTTTCCCACTTTCGCATGAGCTCGTCTTCGTCGTCGAAAGTCTCCTTTCGAGAAGTCATCCACATTAGCGGGATGAATCTCCCAGTAGTGAGCTTAAATATTGAAGAAATAAATTAGGCCGAGTCTATTATAATTAAAAATAGCAAAGCTCATGCAGAATTATAGAAATCTTAGAAACAAATTGAATCAAATGATGCATTACATTATATCAGATAACGAAAGCTATTTTAATATGCATGCATAGTACAGTCATTGCATCAATCTAAGCACTTACACCTGTTCTTTACATTAGCAGATCGTCCGGATTTGATAAAGCAGCCGTTTAGGGACAAATTGTGCAGAATAGTATTTTTCCATCCAGGCCCTTGAGCCAGGAAGTAGGGAAAGTTGTCCAGAAAATATTGGTTGATATCACTTACCACTTATTTCTTATCCGGATGGCTTAGAATGGCCATAGAAATCAACCCAATGAAGCTGTGTTGAGGATTGGGTTCCTCAGGAGGTCTGAACATAACAGGAAGTGTTGGGTCCAATCTCCCATAAGAATTGTGTAAGAACGGCAGCAGCTGTGAACGAATTCCAGGAGGAATTGGAGGCATCCCCATCCCCAAAGGTAATCTGCCTGCAGCCATACAAGGACACAAATGCTAGCTTTCTTCTTTGTAATTGTATTATGATTAATCTCCTGGCGATGGTTTTGGAATCAAACCGAATGTTTAACAAGTCTCAATGTCCATTATTCCAGTAGCGGAGTAAATTTAATTACAGATATACTTTGTAAATGAATTGGGTACATTTAAGCAATGGTTAAATTAAAAGCACTTGGTAGTGACATAAACCGGTAGAGTTGAGAATATATATTAAAATGAATAGTAATTCCAATATGAAGTCAATATGGGGATAACTACACATAGTCACCCTCCGTGTTGATTTGTCATTGATTCTGTACTCTGTGACAAAACGATAAGCAATAAGTTTATCTGCTAATCCTTTTGCCATTTTTATAAAAATCAGGTTTTTGCATGACAATAGCTTGTCAAAGTGTTTGCAGTAATAAACGAACAAAGTGATTGGTTAAAACTTAATAACTGTTTCACATTTTAAGTAACATTACAGGCAGGTCACATTCCATTTTGAACTGGTCTTGATTTGTTTATTTAGTAAATACGTTTGATTTTAATGCAAATTAAACGAATTTTGCGTGCAATGATTATTGGGTTAAATA
>JAQGAB010002983.1:0-10584 GCA_034696565.1 Isotomurus graminis
TCATGTCCCCATCTGTCATTGGTGACCACCGTGTTCCTCACAGGACTCTCGTTGTACAACCAAGCAATGAATTCTTTCGAATTCCAGTAAGTATCTGGGGCCTCCCATGGACTCAACAGCTCGGGGATCCCTATTTACTCCCCCATACCTACACACAGTAAAAACAGTCCCGCCAACAGGGACCCCTGGGGTCCCCCAGGGACTCATCCCAAGAGCTGTCCCCATCGACTCTCCCATACTTACACAGTAAGAACAGTCCCTGGGGGACCCCAGGGAATCCCCCGACTCTACACACTACACAGTAATAAAAGGGAAAAATAATCTATCCACTTTACACACAGGGGACCCCTGGGGTCCCCCAGGGAATCCCTCAACACTACACTACTCAAGGGTAGAAAAAAAATCGTCCCACATTACACACACGGGCCCCCTGGGGTCCCCCAGGGAATCCCCCAACACTACACTACTTCAAGGTAGAAACAAAATTCTCCCACATTACACACACGGGCTCCCTGGGGTCCCCCAGGGAATCCTCCAACACTACTCCAGAGTAGAAAAAAATTCACACAACAATACACACACAGTAGGAAAAAAAACCCACATTACACACACGGGACCCCTGGGGTCCCCCAGGGAATCCCCCAACACTACTCCAGGGAAAAAAAATCCACACCACAATACACACATGGGACCCCTGGGTCCCCCAGGTAATCCCCCAACACTACACACACTAAGAAAAAAAAACCCACATTACACACACAAAAGAAAAAAAAATTGTCCCACATTACACACACGGGACCCCTGGGTCCCCAGGGATGAAAAAAAATCCACACCACAATACACACGTGTTGTTTTGGATTGGGTTTTTGAGGCTTCCCTCTGACGCGGAATGGGTACCGTACCGGGTACAGTGTTGTATAAAATCGGGTGCACACCGGGTACACACTACGTGATGTACACCGGGTACAGTGTTGTATAAAATCGGGTGCACACCGGGTACACACTACGTGATGTACACCGGGTACCACCACCACCTCCTCTATACCGCAACCAAACCAACACGTGTGTATTGTGGTGTGGATTTTTTTTTCTCGGGGGGAAACCCCCCGTACCCCCCTCCCCTCGATATACCACGATTCCCTTACATAAAAATAGACCCTCCACTATTCTTTGATTGATTGCTGCTTCTCCATCACCTCCATCGCCTCCGTCTGTCTCCACGCAAGCAACCACCCGGACCTCTCGTAAGAACCACATCCCCTTGACCTCTCCTCAACCTCTAATGACCTCTGTCTTCAGACCAAGTGGTGACCCTGTTCTTCTGTCTGTCTGAGTACGAAAAGCAGCACTTCAGGACCAACTGCACAATACGACGGCTCAAACCTGATAGAATACGTCCAGCAACAGCAACAAATGACGTACCCCGGGCCGCGGTGTGTTTTGGTGCAGCCAGAGATTCAACAAAGGCCGCTGCCGAACCGGAGTGCGGTGCTGGCAAGACTGGAGTGACTGAACAACGTGCGGTGTTTGTACGAGTGATCCCTTCCGTTGGCTGGAGAGAGAAGGGACGGTGACGAAGTGGAGGGTTTGTCGAAGGATTCCGAGCTTTGTAGGAGACGCTGGCGTGGATGGACTGTGGAGAGGACCTCCTTGCTGACGCTTGAGGAACGCCTGGACACTTTGCCTCTCGCGCTTTGTCCCTCACCCTCTCCCCTGTCTTCCGACCTGCTCCGACACAAGTCGATGGTCAAATCCTTATCATCCTCCCTGGACACGACATCCCATCGTGTCCTCCATTGCCACTCAGTTCCATGACCCTCGTCTCATCCAATATGACTGCGGCAAACTCCAGCGACTACAACCCTCCTAATGACTGAGAGATGACAACCTATCTATATCCTCTTGATCTGCTGACCAGACTCTTGTCGGATTCTGGTCTTCCAACACAAACGACTCTGGAACCTCCAACACGGGGAGGTTGCCAACAATACTTTATTTCATGTTAAACAATGTCAACGCTGAATTCAAGTGACTTGTAACGCTGGTCTGGTTACGCTGCGCTGAATGCAGTCCTGGCCTCCTTGTGATGACCACTGAGAAGGGCTACGTTGATTTAGGTGGCAATAAAACTTTGGAATAGGCAAGAATAGTGCTACTAATAAAATGAATTGTTTATTGACTTGTAGTTAATCTCCGGATGTCCACGATTATTACAAGGAGGCAAGTTGAGACATATATTTATAAATTCTTAACGACTAAAAGCACAATATCTCAAGAGCATTAGACTGAATAATTTAATTTTAATATGAAGAGGACAGACTCAGGTTGAACCCGGAAGAGAGGCTAATCTAATAATTATTAGATTAATAATGAATCAAAGAAACTCACATCTAAGGAGTAATAACCTAGAAGTACCGAATTAGACAATTCTCGGAACATTTATCTGAATTGTATAATTTTACTGAACTCCATAAAGGCTACGCTATTGGCATTTTTCTGATTTCCCTACATTTCTCTGAAGTCCCTTTACTACCTTTGCTAGAGGCATTTCTATGATTTCCACCTATTTCTCTGAAGTCCATACACTCTACTCTTCTGTGTATGGTGAGGTGAAGATATGAAGATCTTCAAATGTGGACGGGAAGATCTTTACGTGGTGAACATATTCCTATTTCTAATCTACATATTTCCTTAACAACATGATTGATGATCTCCTTATTTTACATAGTTGACCTACATATGTATACAATACTAATAGTGTAATTTTCCATTGTACGCAAATTCGCCTACCATTATTATGTGCTTTTAAAAAAATTTCAAACACTGTGTAAATGTTACTGGAGACACAAAAGGCCTGAAGGCAAGGCAGGAGACGAGTGAATAACGAGTCAGATACGCGTATAACAAATGGGAATAGAGTTTGTGAAGAATTGGGTGTTGAAAATATACCATGATGACTTATGAGTGCTGAAGATTTTAAAACATCGCTTGTGTAAGTAATTACAGAGCCAAATAATATTGAGTAGCGTGATGTTTACAAGTTAACCCCCTGTAGATGACTGAAGATTGAAATAGTGAGGTGATGAATAAAATGCTAAAGTGATCATGAATGAATTCCTGATTCCTCCGTCGCCTTTGAAGGGAATGCCCCAATACAATCCCGTTGGAACCTTGTTGACCCCCGCAGAGCTTGAAACCTCAATAAACTTAAACCCAACCTCAACTTTCTTCCTCTAGTTATTCCTATTCTATTCTATATATACCTATTCCTCTGAAGTCCATATGAGCTACGGTAGGAGCATTTATCTGAGTTCCACCTATTCCTCTGAAGTCCATACACTCTATTTTGTATGGGGATGGTGATGATGGTGATCGGTTCGAAAGTCAGAAGCAACGGAAAATATTCCAAAAATGTCCAACTGTTGCCTATGATATACATGTATGTAAGTCAAAACTAAATTCCTGTACCTTGAGTAATTACTTTTTGCTAGGCATGTTGATTTTTGATCACCTTGAGCGACAAGCTAGTGTAAAATTTGAATCTATTTATCACATCCTGAGAGAAACCAAACTTAATAATGTAGGAAGGAACAAAAGTTGCTCCGGTAACTGAAAGAAGCGAGTCAAATTAATTTTCGTGTACAGTTATAAAGAGTAGGAAGGTGAAGGCCTTGTTGGGTCACGTGAGTCAGTGGTACTAACTCACGTTAGCAGTGACTTTCATCTCCATATGTTCAAAGAAGCTTTGCTCGAATCTCTTTCACTTCATAAATGATGGCGACATTCGCGTAGTGTGATCTAGCAACCTCAAGGAATTCACACACAAGTAAATTGTGTGATTCGACTACAAATTGGTTCATATTTCCACAATGAATTTATTCCTCATTCGTTTTCATTTATCATTACTTTTTTCTAATTAATCTGTTTCCTGTTAAAGGTGGTGTATAAGTGGTTCCTTTAAACCTTATTATTAGTAAATGTAGTTTGACCAGTGCATATGCCATTACATTATATGTGTATTTGTTCGTTAATCTGGAGATCATAATCTAATTAAATCAAACTGAAGATGAGCTCATGAGCAACAGAAGGGCAATCATCATACCATGTGTTTTCATGGTCATCTTATAAGCATCAGTCAATGCGTCTGTAGGAGGCTTGATGGTATTTTGGGCCAACAACCAAGTCTTTAAGCTAACTCTAGTGAGATTTACTTCCAAGATATGTTGGTAGAGGATTTGAAGAACAGTATTGGAGGAAAGCCGGTCAAGAACGCATGTTTAAAGTATCCGTCGAAGCTGAATTGCGACTGAACACTACATGTGAGCAGCAGTTCAATACATAGAAATAGGTTCGAATATGAAAATATTCTGACATGATCTGGTCCTGGAGTGACCAGACTGCCAATAAACCATGACTTTGATGTAGTGTAAAGAAGTGAACAGTGTGTTTTAATGACTTCAAATGAAAGCAATATCAGGCACTAGGGTCTCGTAATTACGAAATATTCGTTGTAATTCTCAGTTATATCCCACGTTTCAACAGGATTCCTGTCACGGCTCGTACTATTAAACACTTTCTTTTGTATTTTCAGGTGGGGAAAATTGTTTTAGCTTTTGGAGTGTGTTGGAGCCAATTCTTCCTGGTTACAATGGTTTCGCAGCTTCAGGCGGAAAAAGGCACAACAGGCAAAAAATTACATAATATTCAGTGATTGTTTCACTCCAACGTACAGTCCGTACTTCACTATAAACTACTATATTTTGAGGAATCTTATCGATTACATCGATTCATACGAGCATCAAAATTATTGAGAAAAGTTGTTTTATACCCCGAGATATTTTTACTACGATTAGCGCAGTAGGCTGCATAGGTTATCTTCATCACATGGGGTGTGATATAAAACTCGGGCTGAATTGCTTTCACGAATCGTTAAGCTAAGGTGAGACGACGAGAGATGTGTCGGGCTTGTCAAGCACGATTTGATCGGTGCGAATAGCAACCATTTGAAAATATGTAATTCACGAGACCTTATAAGGTCTCAGTGACAGTCCCTTGCCAATCCCAAAGTGTATTTGTTTTAGCCTTAGGATGATTTTGACACAAGTTTTGTGTTTAAATGGTGTCCCTGCTCAAGCAACAAGCAAGGTGAACGGTTTGTGGCTCAATGAAGTTTTCATCATTTTACTACATTCCAAGTGTCCCTGTCCAGTTATTAGTCACACTGCATAAATTGTAAAATGCACACAATCATCCATTTTCACCTATGATTCTCATTCGCAACTAAAGAGGCTTGTCTCTGCACAACAAAAGCTCTCATGGTCACTACACAAAATTGTAGTCTTGTCCATCACAAAGACACTTGTAGATTTTATGCCAACTCTTTACCTCTTTACCTCTTTAAGAATTTGTTGCATTTCCTATTTAGCAAATAAACTGTGATTATTAATTAAGCTAAAAAAGCCTGTCTCAGAACTGGAGTAGACCTAGGATAAAATAAATCACTGAAAAGTCTAGAATTCGCAAACGTTACAACTGGGAAGTGGTATTGGCGTCGTGTGTGAAGCTACCTGGAAAGCATATGAATTTAAGAACAGCAGAACAGCCAACTTTTGGGCCGAAGGTTCTACAAAACTACAAAGACCAGCACAGAATTAACATTGGCCAAGGGTAAGCTGGTGGAGTAAATTCGTGTCTCTCGAGAAATGTCACTTTTACTGGGGTTTTAAGGGATTCAAACCATACTAGAATGTAATCCAAATCTTCTTGACACGCGTGTACTTTAGGTGTTAAAATCTCTGAACAGAAATGCTTTGAAAGTGGTTCAGTAGGTCATTCAGAGGGTCCTTCAAATGATGACTGACTCAGCTATGACCTAATAGAAAAATTCACTTATATATGGAAAGGAACATCATATAACGTTAAGTATTTAAATGTACATTATATTCGTCGTTGCGGCATCCCCCCTCCCATCAACCAAAGTGATAACCTCTGAGGCATCGTCGTCGTCTGAGATTTCTAAACCTTTGCAAGAATATGCGAAGGTCGAATTGCATTGGAATTCGAATGAAACTATCAAACATTCCAAAGAGGAATTTAGGAAACATCTTGAACACTTGTAGAAAACTACTTTGGCATATTCTGATACTCGATAGATTTTTAAATATCTTCTGTCCCAATTGGAACATCACATAAAATTCCATCCCTTATAAATACAATTACAAATATTAAGAATGTTAATGTGGTATGGGCATCAATATGGCAATTCGATGGCGTGAACTACTTGGCCTTTGAATGTTCAGTGGTGCATGAAAAAATCAAAAATATGCATTAACGAAGAACCGCTTTTCGGATAAGAACGGAACGGAACTCTTCCGAAATCCTCACCGTCTCCCTCCTCGCATCAGAATGGGACTTGATCTTCCCCTTGGCCAAGTTCAACCACGACGACAAAGGAATCCTTGCAAGAGCTTTTAGTGTCTCTCTGTCTCAAATGAAACTTCAACGAGGCGATGACGAGGGATGGACGTTAGCCAAAGAGAACCTCGTCTATAAGCTGGAATGTCAAGCTGGTGGAGTGGATTTTTCACTTCAATTCGACGAAAGACGACAAGAGTAGAAACTCCAGGGAGAAAGTGGCAGACGCCAAAGGGGAAAGAACTTCCAACGGAACCAGAAACGAAGAATGAATAAACTTTAACGTCACTTTAGATGCTCGAAGGATATCTGGACGGACAGACAAGGAACAACAGAAGAGAGTCAAAGGATAACCCAATGGGCACACATGTCCTTCCAGATTTGGTCCCACAGGAACAAGACAAATATCTCCTCCGGAGGTCATCCTCATCAACAGCTGTAAGAACTTCTCCAGAGACTCGTGCATCGATTAACGGACCTTCTTTATGGAACTCAGGAGAGGAACTTCTTCAAGTTCTTCTGGAGGAGGACAAAGAAGAAGACAACGAACATCTGTAGAAAGAATAACACCTGGTTCATCAGGAGGAAGTTCAAGGTCACTTGGTGGAGGAGGTCAACAAGGTCAAACACGACGGTACAGTATATGGGACACAACAACAACAACAACAGACTCAAAGGCCGGTGAGATATTTCAACGCTAATAACCAATCTTGATGTATTCCACATGTTACAAAGTATCAATTACTTGGCTATTCCATTAAATACCATTTGTGGCTTTAACTTCCAAACAACTTTGTAGCCATTCTAGCAATATTTTTTGGAGCTTAAACACTTCTTCTCCAAAGTATTTCAAAAGTAGGTGTGGTCAACAAACATTCTCCCGATCAAGCAACACAACAGCTCCTATCAGCCAACACGTATTTCTTCGGCGTTGTCTGCCAAAGATTCCAATAAACAATTAATTGTAACCCACTGACCTCCGACGCAACTAAATCATTGGCAAACTTACGCTCAACGTTCCTTCTAAGGAGACGTAAGGCTGAGGGTTCCTCCGGCCCCGCGCTGTCTGCCTCGACCGTCCCATCACCAGCAATTCCCTCAAAGTCCGTCTCTTCGATATTGCCGACTGGGTCAGTCCCAACGGCAACACTACTCGTCGTCCGAAGTCTCACCGTCGCTCTCGACGGAAACACGTCCTTCACAGACTTTACCGTCTCCACCCACTCATCGTAGTTCTCCTCCGACAACTCCAACCACCCCTGGATCAGGTGACGACCCACGCGCCGCCGCAGACCACAAAACGTAAATTCCAAGTCCTGCAGTTGTTGGTACAGATCGACCAAAGTCTCCAGCGGACAGCTGCACCCCCTACACACCCTCAGCGCGGAATACGCCACCCCCCTCCTCCCCACTCACTAACAACGCGCGCATGAGAACCCTCACCTTCTCCGCACTCAGCTCCACTTCCCCCGGACCACTCGACGCGACACACGCAAAGCAAGTCGAAGGGTCTCTTCCAGGGTGCTCGACATTACTTCCCCGCGTCGTCAACATCCTCCGAATCGCTGCGCCTACTGCTTCCATCCTCACACGCACTGACACGCCAATCACTCGTCACACTACTCGTCTACTACGCCAACGTCACAAACTAAAGTGTAATAGCTTATTATTGTTACTAATAATGTATGATAACCAACCGACACGTTTGATTTGAGTCAACGACAACACACACACACACAACATGGACGACGACTCAAACTTCACGGGCTTCTGCCAATAAAAACCGGGGAAGTTGAGACGCTTTCATACAACGAAGACCGAGCATAGGGAAGCCGTATGAAAAATCCAACTTATTCTTATCCACGTCAGCTAACCAGAAAGGCCATAGTTCACACGCTTGTCCACTTCCCTACAGAACAACTTGACTCAACACATTTCGTCCCACCCAGTTAATTAACACAACGTGCTTGAACCAAATACAGTTGAAACTACAATGATTTTAACTCAAGTCAACAGACTTGACACCCCCTACGCAAGTAGAATGACAAATTCATTAATGACCTTGATTCATCTAAACACATGGTACAGTGAAATTGGAATAATTAAAGTAACAAGTTTTAAGGAGAATTAAGTAGTGTGTCCGTGGGGAATTGAGGGGAAAAGTGACCTCTGCTTCAGAATCCGCCATATTTAGACTCTCCGGGATCATGAGTCAAGTCCCTGTAGTCCCTAATCGGGTCTCCCACGCTCTACACACACGACATGAACATTAAGTACCACAGCGCATTCTGCACTTCATCTCAGGCGAGAGAGGTTCCGTACCGTAGAGATCTTCCACTTCAGTTGCTTCTACTCCGCTGAGTACGACGTGTAGAGACTCGGATCTGCGCCTCAAGCTTCATGACAAACGACATCGGATCTGGAACCTCCAACACCCGCACAAATATTAACAAGACGTGACCAAAGGAGTATCAGGTGATCGAAGCGGAGGACAGGATTTTGAAATAAAAAGCGGAGCTTGAGATTGACAACGCAAGTTCGCGATCGAATCGGCCGTTGTGTCTCCAGTGATTCCAGCGTCCGAGAGTAGCAGTGAGAACCTTCCAACGTCTCCAGCAACTTGAACTCCTTCACTATGAACTTCATGAGATGGTCACCGAGGCTGTTGGGTAGGCTGAGTGTGTAGAGGTAAGTGAAGAAGCCCTGGAGGAGCTGAATCTTCACCTTCAGCCCATTTTTAACGCGACCAGAGTTCCAGAACCCCTTGGCACAGCTGTCTTCTTGCAACCGATCCGATCTCGCTATGCAAACGTCTCTGAGGTGCTCCATCGACCCTAAGAGGCTCCAGTCGACGCTTCCACGGATTCCAGTTAAGGCTTCGGTCTTTATGTGGAGTGTTTTTTATGTCAGAAATCCATCCATCCCAACTGAAGGCTTATGATCGGGCCATACTTCTCTGCGACCTTGTGGAACGCCAAACTCTGTTCTTTGAACCTGACAACAAATGACAAGTCGACGGCAGGAATGAGGATAGACATGCAATAAACTCTCAATGGACTTTGCAATGAATGACACGGGTCAGGTCCTAGGATCCGTGGTTGTTTCTGAACTTCCCGTTCTTGGACTGGATCTAATCATTTAGGTGTATTAATTCATCTACCGATTAATTCAAGTAAAAGGCAAGGCAATCTCAGATTCATAACTTTAGTCCATTTAGATATGTTCAATGAAGCCTTGCACATAATAATGTGGTGTCTCAATAGGTGATTTTGGGTCGGGTTGGAAATGCTACCATTACACTCGTAGATAAATGTAGATGTACAGGTTTAAATATGTATGTAATCGTCCATGTAGGTAATGGGTTACATCGATTAGGAATAATCTTTTCACTCCGTCCACATGAGGAGATGCACGTGTGGAGGAGAAGTCCACTCATCTTCACCATACAAGGCAGCAGAGTGTGTGGATTTCAGAGAAATAGTAGAAATCAGAGAAATGCTCCTAGCGTGTCATACATGAAATCAGGGGAATGCCATTTCCGAATTCTTATAAATGTAATACTCTTCGGGGATACCTGTAACTGGATATTTCTACATTATAACCCCCTAGTTGTGAGACGCAAATTCATTTACCCTTATTTGCGAATTACAATTACTCGGCCTGCGTCTCTTCCGGGTTCAACCCGAGTCTTCCCTCTTCATTGGATTCTTCAGTCTAATGCTCTATTCCGTGGTTTCCCAAAAAGTTATAAATAATTTTTATTATGTACTCCTTCGTGCCACTAAACGTTGATTTACTAAACTCGAAAAAGTCTACCCCACTGCGCGATGATCCCCAAGGACTAACCTATGACAGCCCAGCAGAACCCATACAGTCTTTTAATTGTCTCAACTTCATTAGTCTTTGGCTGTGGAGACTCATGATATTTTACGGGTCGACAGTGTTATGATCGATAAATGATCTACGAAAGTCAGCATCAGCATTCGACAGGCTTTTGGGAGTAGTAATAAATGCAGTTGATAGTAATCCCCTTCAAAATCAAACGCTCAACTTTTAATTATGGTTTCTGAACTGATGCATTTATGTCCCTCTCCATCCCCTGGGACGACTTATCGTCAGAAGATGTATACAACCTCAGACAAGGTATCCTCGACGCTTATACCCTTCGCT
>JAQGAB010002984.1:0-10582 GCA_034696565.1 Isotomurus graminis
AAATTATTCAATGCAACCAAATTCTCACTTTATTATTACTTGTTAAGTCATTGCGAAATGCGAATCTAGCTACTTACCAACTTACCATCACACGGCCTAGACTTGCCCATCAAAAGATCCGATTGCTGTACTCCCATTATTTTCAGAATGAAAAGAATCTCTTGAAGAATCTTTCTGTGCTTTATCATCTCACCGTCCGCACTTCACCAGTGAGACTCAAAAGCTAAGTTATCAAAGTACAAAGCCAGCCACCGAATCAACTCTTAAGTTAAAAGCTATTTTCAAATGTTTCAAGAGATACTAAGTATTTGAAAGAAAACAACATGAGTTCATCTCTGCCAAAGAAAAAGGTCATTACGACCTCAGTAACTTGCACGAAAGTCCCCAGGCCCTTGAGAAACTTGAAACTCAGTAAGAAAAAGTTCTCAAGTGGTAATCTCCTGGAGTCCAGAAAGTCTCAGAATTCATCTGTCTTAACCACATCCGCCCGTTCCATCTCCCTATCGGGTTTCTCTTTCTCGTCTACTTCAGATCCAAGTAAAGTGATCCCCCCGGACGAGTATTACTGTGAAAGTCCCCCCTCAGGGTTTGGAAGTAGTGAAAGCAGCGGTCGACCTTTGACAGGAACTCCTTCGGCAACAGAAACTGGCCCTTCCGTCTCAGCTACTCCTTCTTCCTCGTCTGCTAAAGACTCTGCCCTGTCCATAACTGCCAGTTCCAGTCCTGTTGGAACAAATACTCCAAGCAGTGGAAGTACAAAACGCAAAGACTCTCTCCTAGCATCTTCAGGGCAACTCGAGGATGACAGTGGACAAGGAGACTTTGAAGAAGAACTCCAGTTCTCCTTAGTCTCATCATCTTCAATCTTCGATCCCATTTCAAACTCGGACGAAACTGAAAGTGGGAGTCACAGTTATAGTTACACTTGCAGCAACAGTTGCTGCACTACAGGCTGCTATTCGGATGATGATGGAGATGACGATGAGGACTGTGAGAGATCTCAGTCCACGTCATCTTCCAGTTCACGCTCTCATACACATTCAAAAAGAACCATTTCCGAACTGAATGACTCTGAATTGGGCCTGAGTGATGATGACACAGAGTGTAAAGAGGATTTGGATGAAGAGGGAGGAGACTCAGACTTAGAAAAGGACCGAGAAGCTTCAGACAAAACTTTTGAACTGTACTTGAAACGAGTTGAAAAATTGAAGAGGGTTTTAACTCATTGGGATTCATTTTTAAACGAGAATGGCATAAGCAGACCAGACTTCTTTTGCCGGTTCAAAGAACGAGAATCTCTTCAACAGATTGTCGAGGAGTTCCAAAAAATCACTTCAAGACATAGAGAAGGGCTTTTGAGTGCTTTGAAGGAAGACCCTCACAGAGGAAACGCCGGATTAGGAGGACTTGACTTGGAAGACACCACTTCCGGCTCATCGGATGCCAAAGTCAGGCGAAACGGATGGAGGAACCGACGCATCAGGAAACTTCTCATGGCTGGAGAAGGTGGTAAGTTAACTTAAATAACTTCCAACTTTCCAACTAGTTTAAGTACTTCTTAAAGCCTCACCCTCTTGACCATAGAATTCTCGCTTTCCTCTTAAAAATGCAATAGGAAATCGCCCAATTAAAAAGCTACTGCACTTCTTAAGAGGTTCGTTCTGGGTTAATTAGTAATTTAATTAGTACTTCCATTAGATGCCTAAACATACCTAGGAAGCTTGTAATTGTATGTTAATTACACGCTGTGATTGCTGTTCTTTGCATTACATCCATTTGTCCTGGGTAGTATACAGGTCTCTATCAAAAGTTAATTAGTAGGTTACTACTATAGGAAGTTGAATATACGAACACACATTACGCACAATACAGAAAGAGTTTAAAGTGTGGGAGTATTTTGCAATGCAATTTCTTCAATACTCCTTCAATAAGATAGAGTCTTGTTTCGAATTGAAACCATCAATCAACTTGTACATAATTCACTGCAACAGAAGCTCATTTGAATTTTACGTTGACTCATTGTACACCACAGAAGAGCAAACAATAATAAGCAATGGTAGTTGTTATCGAGGAACGGATAAGTTGTTAGTATAGGAAGATGAGAGATGATGTACATCGGGGTTATTAAGCCGTATCGACAAGATCTACATTAGAATTACACGCTTCTTTTGAGACATGGGACTTCACGTGGGACTCTAGAATTTCCTTTGTTTTACAAGGAATGAATACAAGTACAAGATTATAGGGTAGCCTTTACTATTTTTGATCGCTTATCTATAATGAATTATTAATTGCGATTTACATACGATTACTTTATTATATGCAGATAGTTTGCCTTCGGGATTCGTTTCAAGGGGAAATATGAATACAAATAAATATGCTTCCTTTTAGAAATACCAGCTTATTTTGAATTACTTCCTTGAAGGCGTGTTTCTAAAAATAAAAGCAGACGTAAAATGACTCCACCTGAAATCGCCAACTTCCAAACTCATCCTGTTTTGCATTATTTGCAACAAACTTTGCGCTAAGAACGTGCAGCTTGTGTTCATCCTGATCAGAATACACGATCCACGTCATAAATCAATTCAGGGAAAATACATTCTTGCTTTCACACAATTAAATACCCACAACGTACGTGTTACCATTTAATTACGCGCATATATAATTTAACCCAACATTAAATCGCCTGCGCTAAGCAGTAGTTTATAATACAACTCTCAACAAACAGCGTTATAATTCTACACTAGATTATGAATATGAATATTATTATGCTTTATAAAATCACCAAGCTCCACAAATGCCGGATTAATTACGAATAAAAATGTACCGCAAAGGAAAGATAAATCAGTTCGGCCACGACTGGAGGTTGGCTCATTGGCATCCCGTAACCTCAAACTTAAAGTATAAAAACAAACGCACAAATTATTTATCGTTTCTTTTGCACTTTGTCTTACTAACCTCTTATTAGTTAATCATAATATTTGTAATTATTGCAACCTTAGTTGGCATTTTACAGAGGATACATTAGAACAAGTTCATTTAGAAATAAAACCTCCCTAGAACTTTATTATATCATAGGGAATAACACAGTCAGGATCAATATACTTCAAGACTTCACAGAGCAGAAGAAACAAAATTGAACCTGCTAATTACATTGGATAAATTTGTAATCGTCTGTACATCCTTTTAGTCCTTCAGTAAACGCAATTGATACTCTCCCAAAAACAGTCCCAATCAGTAGTCATCACAAGCAATATATGTTGTTTTTTTCTTAATCTCTGGACTGGAATTATTTTTATTTTCCTTCCATGCGGGTTGATCCGATGAATCCTGAATGCAATTAATTCCATCACTTTTAATTCTCTGGTCGTAATCACCTTATAACCGAAAAAAATACGATGAATGCCGAATGATCACTCAGACTAATGGAAACTCCTTTTACTACACTACTCATATTGATTGCTTCGAAGCTTTGATAATTGCTCGGCCAAGCATATCCATCAACTCGGGATTAAAATAAATTCCCTGAGTTTTTTTATTGCGAATTCTTTCCTGTTCACAAGAACACAAAACTCTTCTTCATACCTTCTGGTTGGAATTCGTAATGAGACTCGCATTAAAAGTAATTAGTAAAATTATTCTGCCAAGCGAAAATAATCTAAAAAGTTAACAAGAGGTTCCTTGACTTACTCCTCGCAAGACAAGATCATTACATTTGACCAGGATGTTGGTTGTGTGACCATTTGATGTGAAACTTTTAAAGAGAGAGAGACACAACTCCTGTAAAAGTACACACATGACATGAGTTTAACTTCCACCAAAACTACTTCTTCGCATTACAAGAGACGACTAAGAATGCAGAGATAGCAGTATAAGATCTTATCTCATTTTGATATCCTTTTTGTTTTTATTTTGTCAAAGTAGCTGCCTTCTCGGCAATATAGCCTTGTATGGATTATTAGTCGCATGATACTCAAAGCCAACTTGTTTTCAAAGGGCTTTTCAGCTAAAACAGATTTATAACATTATAACAAGCGTTTTAGTCAGATTTAAAAATCTCCGTGTATTAGATACCTTTATTCTTCTGTACCTGCTGTAATCCTTTTACCCTAGAACCTTCAATAATGACAGATTTCAACCTAACTCCTTCTGCCTTGTGAAATGCATAATATTGTCAAAAGTTGTCAGAAGGTAGAAATTCACCTGAATCTTAAACATTGCAAGCAGAATTAAGGCCAGTCATTAACTTGGATGTCTGCCGTAATTTTAATAGCTCAAAGAGATTAAATCATGTTTTGCCCATGAAAGCGGCTGTGGACAACTTTTCACCATTGGCACTGCTCTTTGGACCAAATCATTCTTGATTAAAAATTTAAGGTTTTAACTGGTCAAGAAAAGAAGCCTCTAATAATCTCTAACGAAGGAATGTGGATGACACTTGCTTTGACGAATCATTAAAATCTAATAATCAATACACTCTTGTAGAGGTAACACAGAATTTGTTTTCCTGTTTCGTGTTTTGTTACAACTCCAATGCAGCAATAATAATTACAGCACTTAAAATGTAACTCATTATCCTTCGATGTGCAGAAGATGACTTTGCAAAGTCTTTCTGCACAACAGTAGCAAATAATGATACATACATCTCATTATTAGCCCCACTAATACTACTACTTTTAAACCTAATTACTACTCCGTATTATCACACAATCTGATCATCCTTTGACCTACGAAGCGAATAACTTAGAACAACAATTAGCTATACTTGATACTTTAATACCTACCTCCTACTGTCCCATTGTTTCACATATTTAAGTACTTCTGTGTAAGACGAAGGAAGCTCTATAGCCTCTATTACTGCTCCTCTAAATCATCAACGAGTAGTGCAAAGCTCGCAAAATTTAATTTATGATTCACCAGTTTAATTGGATCTTTGTCCTGGGAGTTTTATTGATCGTGAAATCAAGTTTACTTCTCGAGACGGATGAACGGTGTGACTGACTGACACTACAGGCAACACTCATTCCATCGGGCTACCCGTCTCCTTACCTGAACCGACTCGTTTTTATACTCGAACTCCTCACATCTTTTGTCTAAGAATCTCAACCACAGACGATTTATGTGGTATCGATTTATCGATATCAATTACCACCTTCCAACGATACTTTGAGATAGAAGAAGACTCGCTCTGAATAAAGATTATACGTTGATGATCATGGTGGCCTTATCTATTCAACTTTGCGTTATCTTTATACTTAAAAAACCACAAGTGTAATTGGGTAATCCTGGTCTATAACTTATCAAAATTTGTCAATAATTTCCGAAATAGCATTCTTTATGATGTACAAAATACACTAATCAAGTTTGACATTTACTACCATGCTGTGACAGACGTTATCAGTGGATCCTTGTCTACTTCACTCACATTAAAGTTATACGACCATGAAATACAAATAAGCTTTGGGATCTATTAAATCTCTGTTGTTACATGAAGAATGCAGAATACACAAGTCTTTTCGCACTTGCGTGGGTCTTATCTTAAAAATTCAGTCAAGTTTGAAATAAGTGAAAAACTAAAATACGAGAAAGGTGTCAATGTTTTATGATGAATGTTATTCATGATCGTTTTTTCTGGGTGTTAATACGAGTTCCCTACTTTCTCAGGTGAACCTCAGGTAGAGTTGTATACCTTACTATGAAGTGTCGTAAGGAGTTCATATTATATGTAACAAGGTACCTATATACATACCACTAATCACTTCTCATGGAGGTAAAAGTTTATGCTAGTTTACAAAATACATGTACACTTAATCAAGTGTGGGTTTCAATCTTCTCCAAGGAGGTATATAGATCTTTAATAAGAATATAAAATAGTAACTGGAAAGACGCAACATTCATTAGACAAGATGTTTGAGGTTGGCAGAAAAGCAGAAACGAGACATGAATTATCCATTAGCCACCTCATCGCAACAATGTAAATTGCAATATCATTATTATATCTTGGCGGAATGGAATTTTTCTCTGAATGAAATCCAAAGAAGATAGAACGACAAGGAAGGGTGAAAAATGCCATTTTGGGCTGTGGGAAAATGTAACCCGTTCCATCATCCATTTTTTGCGATAAACTATGTCTCTGTCTCTACTGGAACATCAGCAAACATAAACTTAAAGATGTTACTTTTTCAAGGTAATAAAATTGAAATCCTCAAAGGTTTTTCAACCTGATTTTATTGAGATATCTTGAGAGACTTTGAGAGAGAGCGGATTACTTTTGATTCCTTGTCGTCATCATTTAGTACGAGACTTAAATGGCTTAGGTAGTTGTAGTGGGTAGGAAGACAGACAGTCACAGTCTCCTAAATCTACTCTGGACTTTTGTATGTCTTCGTCCTTTCATTCGTATGCGGGTGGACACGGGCGGACGGGCGTGTCTGTGTCACTTATAAAACTTTTGGTGGAAGTGTATCAATCGGTGCGATAACAGGTTTTACAAGGACTTTTAAGGAAAAGTGTCCTGTCAATTTTAACTGTTTGATGTAGTGACAAGCAATTTAATGGACATCTTGCAGATGCATAAATTACCGGAATCTGTATTGCTGGAAATACATGGAATGGTCTTGCTAAATAAGTTCAAGGCTCAAGGCAATCAAAATGATATGAAATGCGGAGGCAACAGCCTACTTAGACTGGAGATTTCCTTTTCCTGATAAGTTAAAAGTGACTTGGTACTTCGGTCTAGGTTTATTTAAGCAATTACTTTCAGTGGAAGGGTTGTCTAATATATTAAAAAATTATATGGAACATGGAAGTTCATTGAAGAAGATAGGAAGGGTGAATTGACTTTTAAGTCTCAGCACAAAAGTTGTGTTCAAGCATGTCAATGTTCAGAATGACTTTTTTCAGAAGATATCATTAGTCTCGACGTAGTCGTCACGAACTGAACATTCACAAGCACACTGATGCATCTTCTGACCTGAAGGACTGACCACAGGACAGTTGCCTCCTTTGTACAAATACACATCCGGATTGGGATTCTTTCTCACGCAATCCTGGAAGCATTCCGTGAATGGAACTTCCTCGCACGATGATTTCAGTTCCTGAACAAATCAACATGAGTTGTGTTATGGAAAAGACTTTTTTCAAAATCAACATGGCCTGTTATGCACAGAAAATATTCAAATACTCACCGTACGACAGTCGCACACGCAACTGCCCGAAGTTGAATCGCAAAATGTACTCGAATAAGGTAATCCTGGTACAGGCTCATTGCACACGACCGGACACATTCTTGGATTTTCAGTGCAGTTCAGTTGATCTTGTCGCTGAAAACCAAAAACAATCATCTTGTTTAAACATTGCTATATAAGCAACAACTCATCCTGTCATTTAAAACTTGACTGACCAACGATGAGTTGACGGAAGCGATCGATACAACCAATAAAAGTGCCCAAAATGGCAAGAGTCCACGATTAATTACTTCACAAGCCATTTGTATCTTTAAATACGTAGGTGATGACAAGTCGCAAAGATAACTGTTATTCTTTACTGTCCTTACGAGGAATTAATGTAATCCAAATGTTGCCTTGTGTTTCCTACTATGTGCGTATTTGTTTTTACTAGATACTCCGTGTCCATTCAAAGATCTCTGTAAAGAGTCATGTGAGATGATAATGAGCCTTTTTATGTTTACACACATTAAGTCACTGCCCTATTCATGATCATTCATTAATATCACTATGGACTCCACTTATGGGCTATACAGTGCCTGTCTTATATCCAAAATACTCTCAGGCTTCACGATGACTGATATTTTCCACTTCTGCTTGTGTATGAAACATCCTGCTATAATGCTTCCTCCTGTCACTAAAGTCCATGTCTCATCAATTTTTTATATTTGAGAATGATGAATATCGCACGCAAATAAGAATCAAATCCACAACTAAACATTCTTTTGACTATAAAGTATTTAGAACTTCCGGTCCTGTCGCAGCGCATTCCTACTGGCATATTCATGTAAAAGGACTTTGTACGCTCGATATTTTACGGCCAATAAAACTCGTCCCATTATTTTATGATTTGTCTCAGAAATCAAAATTCCTTGCGAGTTTGGACCTCATGGGGTGCAAAAGAAAGGTTGAACTTTGCAAATTACATGCACACTGTTTGTTCATCCGAGACGTGACAAAAGGTGACTGTGCGTAGACGAAGGTTGCACATTCCTTATTCTTGAACAATTATAGTGTTCTTAACTTCCAAGAATTTGATATCAATTCTTTGGGTCCTCGTTCCTGAATCAAGCAATACAAAACATACGCCCGTATGCCAGCCATGCAACTTCCATGTGATTTTTGTAATTTTCCTTCCACACAAATATGCACAAACTACTAACACCTGAAAGCTCTCAAGTGTGTGGGTAGTGGATAGTCATCATCCTTTAAAGGTGAAGGAAAGTTAGTGGATTCTGTTCACACTCCCGACATTTCACACACTGGTCACGATAAGTAATTGGATTTGCAACAAAAGAATTTTAACGAGACCGGAATATCCTGCCAATTTATTAAACCATTCCAGTTTAATCGTAAGTTTCCATCTCTCACTTCATGTAAACCTTCGTGAAATGAAACCTTAAGAAGCCATATGCCATGCATATTGTGACTTTTGTGACATGACAGTCTTGTGGCTATTGTTTAACAAGAAATTGTCCCATCTCCAAATGGTCTTCTGTCATTTCATTCAGTTTGACTCACAGAGACTATCGTTCTTGTCAACTTCCAAGATCTTGTGTGGTTTTGTGTTTGTGTGTGTCTTTGCATGCGTAGAAAGCAATACATACATCATTACTCATTTAATATATGCAACAGCCCCGAAGGAAAAAGTCACTTTTCCACGCATCAACCCTCAAGACTTTTGACATGACAAGACCAACTTTTTATCATATTTGTTCTTTTCATCCGAGTAACTGCGTAATCCAGTAGTATCCTCATTATCATCCGTATATTGTTACTTATCGCATGAGAATAATACACAAGTAAACTGAAGCAATTACCAAGATTCCCTGAAAAACTTGTCCTTCTTAGAACAATTAATTATTTATGAGAGGATGTGTGTACGTAGTGATACAAAAATTGATTTCTGATCTGATTCACTCATTACATCCAATTAGTGGAGGAACAACAATAACTCTTGTTAACCTTTAGTTTAGTACACAATGAATTGCAGGTTGCAGGTAACTGGTAGCTAGTTCATCATCAGAGCCAATCATTAAGAAACACTATACTGATTATCATCGTGTGTTACAGAACCATCATTCCTACCCGAGATAGCATCTCTGGTAAATTGCACTCATTGCCTTGCTTGTCTTGAATATACAAAAGCTTCTTCTCTACTAGTTACCCTGTGCAATTTAGAGTACTCAAGTAGCAGGCAAAAAATATATTTGGAAAAATAGAACCAGATAAGTCAGATTATTTTGCAATCAAGCTGCAAGCCAAACAAGACCAGCAGAAGGTTAAAGTCTTGGGTGATGATTATTGAATTACGTGCTTCTCATGTCATTTATATCCAAACCTGGGTGGCTTTCTCTTCTGTTGTGAGTGTCATTTTCAAAACGGACACTTTATCAACGATCTTTTGGTCATGTAAATTGTTAATAAGTCGTATGATCACTTACACACTACGTCTACTTCTTAACAACATCATAGTTCCTTCCTGCTATGAATAATTTGTATATTCTAAATTATTTTACTAGATTGGCAAAAAACTAATAGTGCTTCCCTTAAGTTGCATTCTTCTGTCAAAGATGTACGACTATGTAATCAAAATTCAAGTCTCAAAGCTAGTGTAAAATCACCCCTAGTTTTAGTTCGAATTCTTTTATTATAGCGAAACCAGAATTCTACAAGTGAACATTGGAAATACATGAATGCGAACCTTCAAAATATGGATTCTAATACACATGCTTAATAAACCATGGTAATATGGTGTACCAAAGTATCGCAAAGTAAGTTTTTAAAGTATTAATGTATTGTAGTGTTCATTAGTGGTAGTGGGCTGGGTGAAGCATGTCCTGTTCCTTGAGTGAGGTACCAGAAGACTTTGTTTAAATGTACCCCTACTGTTAGTGGATTGACTAGTTAGCGGGGTCACTTGAACATGCGACGAAAAAAGTACAAAGGTCCAAGAGCATTTACGTTAACATTCAACCTACGCAGTTTCTGGGTCGGCATTTCCAGTTCGTTTAAGGAACTTGAAATATAGTTTGAAACATTAATAGTTATCTTAAGACTTATCAGCTATAAATATTCTCTCCTAAAAGTTCAGAATGGCATCCTCAAGTAACACCACTGGTTCAAATCCGAAGAGGCGGTTGGAATTCGGTAAGATATTTCGATAGAACCAATTCACTGTATATCATTTTTGGCATATTGTATCATCAATAAGTTCTGGTATGGTTTCAGAAAGCGATGAAGATAAAAACATTGACGATGGTACCAGTTGCTCCCCATTTTCATCAACTAGAACCAACTCTCAGAAAAGCACTCCTGTGAAAGATGAGCCAGTTACAACTCCAACAAAAAAACGA
>JAQGAB010002985.1:0-10582 GCA_034696565.1 Isotomurus graminis
CGAGCATTCATGCAGCTTGTAACTTGTAAATATCCATATTTCGAGGACAAAGTCAGAAGTCAGAACTCATAAACTCCAGTGGTATAACTTTTAAGTATAAATAAATGAGGATTAACTAAATTGTGCTGAAACAGCATTCCATTGTAGTTCACATATCTCATCTTCAGCTCAAGTTAGGTTTAGGTTTAACTAGTTGATAACAACCTCTCCCTCACGTCAAACTAACATGTTGACTCAAACACTTTATGTTTTCTCTAAACTCGCTATATATTTAATTTAATAACTACCGAGATTTTGAGTACTTTGTTCATTGAGAGTTCATTGAAAATAACTCAAAACATTCGGAAAATAAAAAGGAATAATACGATTAAACACACCTGAAAAAAATGTTAAGCTTCTCGAAAGCTGTTCGATTCATTACAACCACATTTGATTATAATTGAACCCTGGATAGAACAGTCATTGAAGTTTTATGAACCCTTTGTGCTTTTATATGACTCGTTTCATGTGAAATTTCTTAACATTATGATTCCCATATGACAGTTTGTACACAGCTAATTAATACTTTGAATGAAATTTGCAGTGTGGGGTTATGGAATATTATGTGTGACAATCATCAGCATGTCTTCTTTGGCTGGAGTGAGCGTCATGCCTTTTATGAAAAAGGACTTTTACAAGCATTTGCTGACGGCCTTAGTGGGACTTGCAGTGGGGTCCTTAACTGGAAGCGCTGTGTTTCATCTTTTGCCACAAGTAACTTTTTATACATCAAGATAATCAAATCCTCTTTAAAACAAATGAATTTCGTACAATTACAGGCCTTTGAGTTGTCCGAAAATGATCCTCATCACGGCTACTTGTCCATTTCCCTTATGGTTTGCGGTGGCATCTGGCTGTTTTTCATGGTCGAGCGTTTGCTCAAAATCATTATGGACTACAAAGATGTACGCTGAAGCTGATGCAACTCGTTTTAACATAAACAATGTACACACAATTAACAATTTCGTTGGATATTTTAGAGGAAAGAGAGCAACTGGAAGCGAGAGAAAATAGCCAGTATAATTTCGTCCACTCCGGAAAATAGCACGATATCCATGTTGGTTGAAAATGGAAATTGCAATAAAATGAATCACAGAGAAATAAGCCTTCTTAAAAATGGTACAACGACGTATGCTGGAGAACCTGAAGTGATTTACGAGTGCCAAGAACAAGCCATAAAAGCTTCCTTTGGACTGCAGGATGTACGTCTCCTCCTTTGCCAACAAGTGTTTCAGTATTCATGAATAATATTTAAAAAAATCTGATGCTACACTTTAGAAACCCAGGCCAAGTGGATGTCATGATCATTCTGTAAAGTTTGAACAAGGCAAGGACAGCGTAATAGCAACTGTGGCATGGATGATCATATTTGGAGATGGACTTCATAACTTCATTGATGGCCTGTCTATTGGAGCTGCGTTTAACGAAAGTATACTCACCGGTGTGAGCATCAGTGTGGCTGTTTTGTTTGAAGAGTTACCTCATGAGTTAGGTGAGAAAGAACGGCGATTCAACGACAACGGTTAAATTGTTAACATGATATATATTTGTACTTCATTTCAGGAGATTTTGCCGTTCTTTTAAATGCTGGGATGTCCATTCGTCAAGCTTTAACATATAACTTTCTGTCCGCGTGCACATGCTACATAGGCATGGGTGTGGGGATTCTTTTAGGAGAAGTAGAAGCAAGTATATACATTTTCGCTCTGGCAGGTGGCATGTTCCTCTACATTGCTCTCGTAGATATGGTAATACATGATCAAAAAATATACATTTTCATTCAATTGTGTTATAATTCTAGAATTACTATCTTGCAGGTTCCCGAGATGAACGAAATTGCAGAAGAAACCAGCAAAATATCCATTAAGAAAGGCATGAAAGTTCTGGCACTTCAAAATATCGGACTTTTTACTGGAATTGCAACGTTGTTTCTTCTAGCTAAATATCAAGACAGCATACAATTTTAGCCTTAGTACAATAATACAAAATTTATTTGTACAAAGGATCTCAATTACAGCTTAAAATGTTGAATGAACTACTCGACATGTGATATATATATGTATTAGAATAATTCTTCCAATTTTGAATTGCTGAATATTTATTAAAAAAACGTTAAGATATAAAATATAAAACCTCATTAGTACAAAAATAATTACATCATAAATAAGGTACCTAGTCAGCACCAGGAGATTCAATAGTTTTCAGTTCGTTGGATTCATTGGTAAATAATTAATAATTGCACAGGTGACAGGGGCATGGACGATTTAGCTCGCGCCGAGAATTTCTAATGAGTAAATCCCACTGTCCTCAGATAAACCTTTGAATTTCACAAGCATGTTGAGTTCTTTGTTGGACACAATTTCTGCCATGTTGTACCCAGCTGGAATTCAAAATTAAATGATTACAAAATTATTGAGACCTTGCCTGCAGTTCCAATTAATTCGAATTACCCGGTATATAGCTTTCAAAAATTCCAATCGGCACACGCATAAATTCGGGTGGCATCCGGCGAACAAACTTGGGTAAATCACGTTCTCCCGGCAGTTGGAATATCTTGCCAGTATCAATGCTAGAGATGAAGCTTTCCGATACCCGGTGGCAGCGGTGGATAGTTTTACCTGGGAAGAACACATTAAAAATGACTCCTTAACAATACGCTCGATACAAAAACTGACAAAACAGGATTAGCGTAATAAAAACCGCATACCGTCGCCGTATAGAAATACATCATTTAAAGCAGGGTAGTACAAAGTTTCCTTCACTCGTTCGCAGTATCTTTGACTCTGGAGCTGCAGCACCTGCATATCCGCTTGGTAAGGACTGTATGTAATTGGGTAAAGAAACATTGTTCCACTCTCAGCCTCTGCAAGCCTGACGAACTTCGCACCAATAACTTCTCCATTGGAGAAGCACAAAACTTCGGCACAGTCGAGATTGGCTTCTCGCCCGCCCCACTTGCCCCCTGCAAAACATGCAATTATTTTTATATACTGAATTTGCAAATTCGGTAATTTATTTCAGTAGCATGAGAACAAATATTCGAAATCCTTACGCTCAATAACTTCAAAGTCTCTGAACTGCAAGGAACTTCCAACAAATCGCTCCCATTCCCAAGCTTTTAGCTTGTTAAAGTGATCCGATATAGAATCGGCAGTTCGCGCGTCATGTAAGTCTAGTTCCCTATCCCCCTGCTCATTATGACTGATCTGCAATAAAATATAAATGTTCACTGATGTCCTTTTACTAACTAATTCCGAAAACTTACATTTTTTAAGGCTACTAATCGTCCAACCACGATTGATGCAAAGCGTTTAAAATCTTCGCGGAGTATCAAGTCTGTGTTTTCTTTAGCATTAATCAGCCATCCATCGTAGCCAAGGAGAGGGTGCTGTAACAATATTAATATGAATTTAAATAATTTAAAATCAAATCCATTGAAAATGTTTACTGTTTACTATGCCTTCTTACCTGAAATGCCTCTTCCACCGCTGGTTTCAGTTCTACGTATTTCAGCGTTTTTGCAGTTCCCAAGTCTAGGAACACAACTGTGACCAATTCATTCCTCACGTCTGAAACACGAGCTCTATAGTATTGCTTGTTTCTGGTGTCATTTTTGGCCATGACATAGGTGCCTTTGGTTGGGATTTGAGTGAGCGAGTCTATGAACAATATTCAACATAGTTAACATATGTCGTAATCCCGAAGTACCAAATAATGAATGAACCACTTACTTAAATCCTCTGCATCCATGCAGACATCCATTAATTTCAAATAGTCGTGATCAGTTGTTGGAACAATATTTATCTTTCCTGAGGCAGATATCCAAGTAATTCGATACATTGTTGTGGGACTCCGTGACTCCAATGCAACAGAAGGAATTTGTTTCATGTCTTTTTCAGCAACCGTGCGATTTTGATTTTTTGACGATGAAGCCGCAACCTTGAGTTTGCCCAGAAGATCGGGCAAGTCAGACTGGTTCCGTTGTTTCTCTCCAGCGGCCTGGAGCGGCTTATCTTCCTGTTTCTCACCAGCAGCCTGGAGCGGCTTATAATCCTGTTTCTCACCAGCAGCCTGGAGCGGCTTATCATCCTGTTTCTCACCACCAACCTGCGGCGGTTTAGCTAGTACCACTGAAGTTGGGACAAACCGCAGCGCGGAACTTTTCGGCGCCTTCGGATCCATCGCGGAGACGGTAGATATGCAATCTGAAAGCACGTGCCACGTTCCGTCGTCCTTCACCCACCACTTCTGCACTGTGACTGTCGATGCTGCTCAAAACCTTTGTTGTGAGCTCGCCGCAGAGATATTTTCAAATTCGCGCACTTCCAACGAGGAGACAAATTCTCACAGTGCCCCTCGCGTCTCTCCGTTGTCTCCCCTTCAGTTCATATCCTGTCTGGACATACTACGCAACTACATTTACCTTTTTCCAGATTCCCTAGCAAGTACTTGAGAAGTACATTAGTATAAAATATGAAAATATATTATTGCTTTGAAAATGAACGAGAAAATTAGTGTTGAGTGCATGAGATCGATTGAAGTTGGACTACTTTTATGGAGGACATTGGAGGTTCGAATATATCTCGAATTCTCATTCATATACATTCATGTCTGAAATCAAAAATTCTTTAGATTTTACTGCAGGTATAAATATCTAAATGAAAGAATGTAAACATCCTGAGTACAAATCTGACCTGAAATACTGTGTCCTTTTTCAATCATATTGAATCCAGTTCTAACAGATTGCATGCCAAAGTCTCTTTGCTTCCGTGTTGTCTGTCATTATAAAGTGAGTACACAGATTCTCATATGAAATTCTCAAACACACTGAGGACGTAAATGACCAGTTGTTACACAACTTTCCCACGTGCAATCTTATCTTGCCTCAAATTCGGTGTCAATACAAAATTGTTATACCAGTAAAGACCTTTATTGACTTAAGATTAGAAAGAGTTAGCATCAACATCAACCTCGTGAATGAATGAATGCGCATAATGGACTCAGTTCACCATAAATTAAAGTTTGTGTCCCGTCACTACTTGTAACTTACAGAGATTGCTTTACCGATCAATATTGCCTTCACATGTGCAGTGTGTAACGCATCTCCAGAAATCTTTATTAAAGACCCAAATTCAACTTTGACTCCTAGAAAACCTTCATAATTTGGCATTGAATGTGGTTGGTAAACAATCAAAAATAGTTTTGTAAATAATACACAATTTAAGGGCATTTTGCCGTGAAAGAGATTTAAGCTGATTCACACGATGAAAAACGTGGATATGATGGAAATTAGATTCAGTTTCAATTTTCAGTCAAAGGCTAAGGGTTGCTCTTAATGATTCACAAATTATCTCTAGTTAGAGATTCAAATATTTTAAAACCCTCAAGCTACTTTTAAATCCACGCACACTGACTGGATACTTGGAGTACCACAATGAACCAAACTGTGGAAAGTTTCGTGAATGAGTTGGCCAACTCCGATTCAATGGACTTTAATGGAACGATTTCGGGCATTTCACGGGAATTCGGATCGAATGATCTGCCAACAGAAGATGAAAGTCTTTCAAGAGCTGAAGGTAATTTCACGGGTTATCGTGTTACAGTTCAAGAATTAATTGCTTACTTGATCTGAGGAAAGTCTGGGGATGGGCATTTCTCTTTGTCTCTGTCATCAATATGTCATCCGTCATGGGGATTATGTTCTTCCCACTAATGAAAAAGTCTTTTTACACAATTGTCATGAGAGTTATGATTGGACTCGCAATCGGATCCCTTACCGGCTCTGCACTGTTTCATCTCATTCCTGCTGTAAGTATAGTTTTAATTATTGGATAACCCATCTTGGATAATCAATTTGTGTCTAATAGGCCTTTGATCTCGGAGAGACAAATGAGAAAGGACAGCATTACGTTCACATTGCAGTATTCATCTGGCTATCCACGTGGCTCGTTATGCTTCTTGAATGTACCATTAAGATTATAGTCAAAACAAGAGCTGTAAGTATTTGATAAAACTCAAATGATCAAAATTTTAACTAAATGAATTAGTTTAAAAATATTTTGTGTCCCTCAACAGCACAAGAAAGCCAAGCTGGCTGAAGAACCCGAAGTCTTCCCTTTAAGACAGAAGCAAATTTGTACTGGGAGTTTTGCAGATCTTCCCAATCAAAATGGATCTCACTTAAACATTCCCAATGGTCTTCTGAACGGTAAGGTTCACAGTGACGTCAATATTCCCGAAGAAGACCAAAATGTGTCCTCATCTCATCGATCCCTCGCAGCAGTACGTCAGTCTATATGACATTCTATCATTTGGATCTACATTCCTTAAGTGTCCAACGCTTATTAATTCGTTCCATTCCAGACACTCCAGAGCAATGGCGAACTTGCCATCCATCACAGCACCTTTAGCCTCAATAGAAGTGCAGTTAATGTGCTGAATGATAAGGACACCGATTCCGATGCTATCAAGACAGTAGCATGGCTCGTAATTATAGGAGACAGCATTCACAACTTTATCGATGGAGTCTCTATAGGTGCTGGCTTCGTAAAGGATTTCAGAACAGGAGCTGTTATCTCCTTGGCCATCATGTGTGAAGAATTTCCTCACGAATTGGGTAAACTTGGATTATTTCATTTATTTCTAACAATACTTTTAGACTCGACTCTCTCTGTGTCTCTAAAAGTAATAAGTACCCCTCTACCTTTCATGTACAGGTGATTTCGCCATCTTAATCAACTCTGGATTTTCCGTTAAATCCGCACTCTTGGCGAATTTCCTTTCAGCATTGACTTGCTACTTGGGCATGGCTTTGGGAATCCTTTTGGGTGAAATTGCATGGGCCAATTACATCTTTGGATTTGCTGCAGGAATTTTCCTTTACGTTAGTCTCGCTGATATGGTAAGCGAAAGTCCAATGCACCTAAGTCCAAGATTAAGTCTTATCTGATATACATGGCCCAGTAGCAAGTTACCTGAGCACATTTTTCTGGGTCGCAGAATAAACTTCTCATGCTTCGAATGCTTTACTTGAGTTGATGACATTTGTTTTTCATGCAGGTTCCTGAGATAACCCATTTGATTGAAGAAGTGAGTGGAATCTTCCCTCAGAAATCATGGGCAGTTCTTATCACACACAACATTGGAATTCTCGTTGGAATAGCGATACTTTATTTGTTAGCTATTTTCCAGCCCAAGTAGGTTATACTCAGCAATTTGACATTCCACAATCAATACATAAATTAATACAAGTAGATATGGAACTCTCTCTACCTCCCAAAAACTGTATACATTTGTGCAATTTTCTTTATTAAGTGTCACACAGATTTGGAATACAAATATTTTTAAGTATTCTTTCCTCACATCTCTATATATTTTGTACCGACAAACTACATGAATATTAAAAATACTGTTGTATACTTCATTCACCCAATTATTGATTGATTCAATTAGGAATATATTCACTTAGGAATTTCTTGTGTGCTGTATTCTTCAATATTTTCTGCATGAAACAGTCGTATTATTTTGTGCAGGTTGACTTTCAAGTCAATCACAATGCAATCACATCCAAAGTGCACAGAGATAAGCTTCATGGATTAATGATGAGCTATTTAATTGTCCTTTGTATAGTGTTTTACGCCTGCTTAAATATCTTTATAATATCGTCTCTCACTTGAAATTTTTCTATTAGAATTGTCATTTTTCGTCTAATTGTTGTTCTTGGTAAAATCCTTAATACCCAAGCTACTATAATTATAATATGTAATCCTCCAAGCACCATGCACCACAAGGAATGAGAATCCATAAGTACGAGTGAATGTATTGCTATATAGCCTTCACACAGCTCTGCCTCTGCACCATATATCAGTGCCCATTTGTACACATTTGAATACTATGATATCTTTACTAATACACTAACATAACTAACTGTTTATTGGTTGGAAGATATTTAAGACGGTGTTCCATCCGTTGAAGGAGATGTTATTTTCACCTGGAACGGTGGAAAAGTCCCCGCTTTCTTTTGCTCTACGATTCCATGCAAAACAGACATCAGTTTACTCAGCGTGCCTTCACTCACTTTCCGTGCTTTCGCTGTGGACACATTAATTTCCAGCGTATCAATTTATTGTCCTTTTTATTATTTGGCTAATAGACTCATTACGTTAACTAGGGATAAGTTGCATGAAGATATAGATTTTTACCTTTTTCTGCATTTTGCGTATGAAAACCCAAATGCACTTTGACATGTTGAGTACTTGGCACAATTCTTTGAGTTAAAGCTGCAGCAATGCGTCTAAGAATTCCTTCTAGTTCCACTTCACCAGGATTTAGCTTTGCAACAAAGTGTAGAGTGTAGTCAACGGTGAAAGCAACTTCTAGCGGAAGTTTCTTTAAAGTTGTTTGAGGATCAGATGCATAGAGAACTACAGTAGTCAACTCTTCACTACCCAATAAAGGCACTCTTAAATGTTCGAACCACAAGTAAGACAGGGCAGACAACACGTACAGATTCTTCTCGTTCGATAACCTTGTCCATGCTCCTACACCTTTGTGATTAAGTTCCAATCGGTACTGTCGAACATAACGAGCAAGCCCTTCTACCAAGTTTATGTGATCAGATAGAAGGGCTCTCACCACGTCTCCAATCTTGTATGGCGTCTCACCAGCTACCTGAAACACAGGGAAACGCTATTTACTAATTGACATAACACTGCATTCTCCCAAAGTCCTTAATGTTCTGCGTTCAAAATGTAGGTTGTCTCACATCCTCTGGCTTAAAAGAATTAATAGGAGGTCTGATATCAGTAGGAGATGAGATGGAGGAACCCGAGCCTTCCAGTTCTGGTGTGGCCATTCCCTCTGGAGATGCAATTGTATCCGGAGTACCAGCGATCGTTGGGGGATCATCATCTTCCAATATGACAGGCAATACATTCGGTTGACCACAAAGAGTTAAAAGTCTTTCGAAAATCACATTTAATATCTGCCAAGCATAAGCAAAAATTACCCCATCATTCACCAAGCAAGGACAAACTTTCATGAACATCATTGGTCATATCAATATCGCCTACCTTAGGGATATGTCTCAATGTCTTGGATTCTTTACCATGTAAAATGAACCTCTGTCTTTTCAAATACTGTTGAAGAGTAAAATCCTGAATCTTCTTGTCTTTGAGAAGGTCCCGATTGCAATAAATAATACAATTTGGAAGTATGAATTGTTCAAATTGTTGTACGCAAAGGATGTGAAGTCTGCTTTGTATTGAGCCAGGTCGTTTGTTCCTTACTAGCCGAATAGCATCGTTTGCACGGAGTCTCATGGAATACACTAAATAACAGGCAATCAAGACTCCCGTTCTGCCAAGTCCTGCATGACAGTGGACTGCCACTTTCCCTTGTGTCGCTGCGAAAGACACCACTTTCACCATGTCCAGCAGATGAGCCAATGATGCATCTCCATAATCACGCCAAGAATAGTTGTAGAAATAAACTGTAATGCAATATCATATGAAAACACTATAAACGGCTCAATCAACGTCTTCTTCGAAGGAAAGTTGTGTAATAACACCAATCGTTCAAGTGGGTATTTAAAAAAGACATTTTTGTTTCATCCTTACTTCCATTTTCCATCAGGTAGGTAGGATTATACGAGAACCCGGATGAATGAAGTGGTACTGCACTACAACTCGCGTGTTCTCCAGGCACTTGCAAATTTACCACCGACTTGATACCCACCCTACACAGAATCACCTTTAGATAAATCTCCATTTAGACAAGCTAAGGTCGAATCTATATGAATGACCCTCGTCGCCGAATAATGATCTTCTTTAGGGATCTTAATGCTACGCTTCTGCATTAAAGTCGACTCAAGGCACCATACACTCTCTTTCCAGCACAAATACTTCTTATCTTTTATTGCACGTGCAATAACTTAGCATGTCAACTACACTAACAAAAGTTCATGTTGTACCTAAACAGTCTATAAAACATTATCGCCTGTTTATGAGTCTCATTATGCCACCACCTCTTCTTCCAGTTATTCGAGTACAACGCACACAAAAGACACTTTACCTACTTTCATACAGACAAAAAATGTCTCATTTGTGTTAAGCTACACAGTTTACTCGACGACACATTTAATTTTCGATAAAAAGTATACAAACTAGAGTCGCAAAAAGTAAATGTGTATATATCTCTCAAGGTTCACTAGCGGAAAGGACCACGGAGCATATCGCGTAGCATTATTTGTACCCAATAAAATAAGTTGGGAAAGAACGTGGGAGTCGTGTTGTTGGTGAACAAATTCCTCTATGCATCCTGTTATTTCCGGAAATGTTACAAAACATGCTATTAGTCAATCATTCACTTTCTTCTGTCTTGGCTCGCGAAGAGAGAAAGCAAGTCTACCTTGTGTGTTGTCGGTCTATTGTAATTGTGCAATGGCTACTCTAGCCCCAAAACCTCATAATTTATTTACATTAATATGCAATTTATCTGTCCCTACTGATTAGAAGAGTAATTATACTTCGAGCCCTTTATTAAG
>JAQGAB010002986.1:0-10581 GCA_034696565.1 Isotomurus graminis
TTAAGTTGGACATTGTCAAATTACCCTATGTACCCAGAATCTTCATACCAGGTTTACCACTCTGACCATATCATTGTAAGTAACTAGGTCTCTGGGGTTATTTACATGTCTGGAGAGGAGATATACATAAAGTACTTAATATATCTCGTGTATGTGAGTTACTCAATGAATTATATTGAATAGTTATTCTTCCCACATTTATTACATTATTTTGGGATCAACTTAAACACAAAGTATCCATGAATCTTATTATTTAATGACAGGTTAGGTTATAGGCGGCTTTACTTCGAAAGATGCTTAAACATCTCCCATTGCCTCTCATTATAACAGTTTGATCCCGAGTATTTTTTCGTAAAACATCCGGCTATTCGAGTGCCCACTATCTTCTCAAACTGACACAATTTTGAACGGATTACGCAATAGCAAACAAACTTTGGGGCATTTGCATGTTAATTTTGATGCAATCAATATGAGATATTCACTCAAAACTATGTTGTGCAATGTTGAACACTGACAGCTTGATAAGAACCCGACTGCACTGTTTGATTACCGAGGTTTTTGAAGAATTCCTAGTGAATAAAAAAATGTCCATTGGTTTTACATCCGTCAATTAAAAGATAAATAAGTAGAACAACGTGATATCATAATTGGACTTGCATGTGGTACTCCAGAGTAATGCTACCTGTCAAATATAAAAGCTTACAAATACACGTGAATCCATTTGGAGAATCATTGTTGAGTACTGCCATTCCTGACTGCTTTAAAATTTGTATCCTCTCTTTAACAGTTTGAAAAGTACGTTGTTTAATTTAAAATGAACGCAACTAAATTAATTTGGGTCGTTTTAGCTGTATCAGTAGGTGTCTGCAGTGTTCAGGTAGGATATTAAATACTTTTGGGTGATATGAATTTTAAAGTAAATATTTTAATTAGGGCCAGGAGGAATTGGAACCTGAATTTTGCGAGAGTTTGGATGACTACCATGCCCATCCGAACTGTTCTTTGTACTATCATTGCTCTAATGGAGTTCCAGAAATAGAAAATTGCCCGGAAGGACTATACTGGAATATTGAACTTGACACGTGTGATTTCCCTTCAGCTGTTCCTGAATGTGTTGGGGGTACTAGACCTCCAATTACGACACCTACTACCACGCCAACAACTACTCCTACGACTACTCCTACGACAACTACTCCTACGACAACTACACCTACGACAACTACACCTACGACAACTACGCCTACGACAACTACACCAACGACAACACCAACGACTACACCAACGACAACACGCCCAACCACAGAGAAGCCACCTGTGCCCATAGTTCCTTGTTACCAAACACTTGATTTAGAATTGGTACTGGACGCTTCGGGTTCTGTAGGAGCTGCCAATTTCCTCAAAGCTTTAGACTACTTTTCGTTCTTGACGACTGCGTTTACAGTACACGAGCCATCGAGGGTTGGATTCATTACATACGGAACGTCAGTGACCAGGTACATTTCCCTGACGAATAATTTGACTTCAGAGCAAATCTCAGCGACTATTAAACGAACGCCATACTCGGGAGGAGGCACAGCAACCCACTTGGGAGTTGACAATGCCGTGGCATCACTGCAGGCGAATAACAGACCACCGGTTCCTCGGTCAATGGTTGTTGTAACAGACGGAGTGTCAAATGATCCACAGCTTACTGCAGCAGCGGCATTAAGAGCAAAGAACTTGGGGATTACAATTTACGCCTTGGGAATCACAACTGCTCCTAATGAATCGGAATTGCTTGCATTAGCAGGAAATATACCAGCAAACGTGTTTCATGCGTACAATTGGGACGACTTGATTCCTTTGCTAACCGTCACAAGTGAACATTTCTGTCCCTAATGTATTTTAAATTGTCTGTAAACAACAGAATAAATTGATTTAAAAATTGTACTGAAAAATGTGCGGGGAGTGTGGAGTTCACACTGTTGGGAACTTTTAATTATTTAAGTTCTATTTTGTTAGCATAGACGCAATTAACGTTGCATATGAATATTCTGCGGGCTTGTAATGCTACACCTGAGATATGAATGCTGATAATGCACATAAAGACGTTTGCACAGAATCAAATCTTCAGTTGCTCCAGGTGTGTTATGAATTTCTACATTGGCTGATTAATTCATTGACGCATTCTGTCTTGATCTTGTATGCAGTGAACATAATCAACATATGTATATTTATTAAGGGCGAGCAGAACTTGGGATTTGATTTTTTCAGGGAGTGCATGACTATTATGGGTGACAGGTGAGTTTCCTATAAATGTTGCGGAATGGGTCGGGCTTTCCCCAAGATGTAGCACCTCCCGCTATCACACCTGTAATTAAATTAAAGGTATCTACACCAACGACATGTACACAAGAGATAACTACACTAGCGGAAGGTGCAACATATTTGTAGTGACATTTTGACAGCAAACTCTAGAAACACGACTTGTGATTGACAAGAACGGGGATAACGTATAAAACAGACGTGCTTACTAAATTAGGTCACTGGGTTTTAATGGCAGGCCATCGCGTTTCCATGAATAAGCTAAACTAATGAGAAGGAAAGTACACTGAATTGAGTTGATTGTAGATTACGGTAGTATAGATAGCAAAATGGGGTTTGAGCACGACAGTCGGTTAATTGCAGTTGCATGTAAGGAAAGCAAGGGCTGGAAGGCTAGAGATAAGATAAAGAACCTTATAAATGCTCCTCAATGCATTTTAACAGTCAGTTAAGTATTTTATTCTTTGACTTTAGAATGCAAGTCTGAGCAATTCATTAAGTAGAATTATCTTTCAATTTGTTTAAAATGTACGCGACTAACATAATTGTGGCTCTTTTAACATTCTTTGCCGGTAGTATAGAGGTATGTCATTTAGCGATTCTTAAGCCTTTGGTTGTACTAATTTAAAACGGTGATTATATATATTAAGGGCCAGGAAGGTGTTGATCCTATTTGTGAAGGTTGGGATGACTTCCATGCCCACCAGAATTGCTCGTTATTCTATCATTGCTCTAATGGAGTACCGGAATTAGAAGAATGCCCGGACGGACTCTTTTGGAATACTGAATATGATACGTGTGACTTTCCTGTAAATGTTCCTGAATGTGTTGGTGGTACTAGAGCCCCGGATTCTACGACACCTGCTACCACACAAACGACATCTACACCTACGACATCTACACCTACGACAACTACACCTACGACAACTACACCTACGACAACTACACCTACGACATCTACACCTACGACAACTACACCTACGACAACTACACCTACGACAACTACACCTACGACATCTACACCTACGACAACTACACCTACGACAACTACACCTACGACAACTATTCCAACGACACCTACTCCATCACGTAAGAAATTGTGTTAAACTATTGGATAGTCGTTTTTCTTGTCTCTATCCTTCAATAATTCTCCCTTAATCATTATCCTTTTGAGGTCCTGGTTGTGGTGAAACTCTCACAGCAGCTTCTGGATACATTGACTATAAACGGACTACAAATTATGAGAACAACGAACGCTGCTTGTGGACCGTGGCTGTGCCTAGGACAACAAGAATTGAATTTTTCGTAGAAGAGTACACAGCTACAGATGAAAGTGATGGAATTCTAATTACAGGAGTAACACAAGGGAATGCAAGTCTTCACGTCCACAGATTGTATTTTATTCATACGAGCTATCCCTACGTGCTAAACATTAATGTGACACACACTTATGATTGTGATTAACAGGAATAAGACCGGAGATTCATGCGGCACAACCATGAATGTCGGAATAGTCATGTTCTACTCGGACGGGGCTATTGTCGGAACTGGATTTCGATTGAGATACACAGTTACCACGAGTTCCACTGGAATTGTCCTTTTACAAAACTTTATGCTCAGTAGACCTTACGAGACTATAATCAGGAAAAATTATGTTGCTCACGAACTCTCCACATACGTTTACTCACCTGGGTTTACTTTTGTTGAATCAACTACGGTTCAAGTTAATGTGAGTACTAATGGAATGGAACAGAATTGTTATCGTGAGAATATTGCGGCGTACAAGTTGAATTTGGATGGTACAAATGCGCCTACCTGGACGAAAGCTCCTCCGTAAGCAATTGCAATGTGTAGGAAATAATTGTACTGATTTGATCTACACATTTTTATGCTTTAGATTTTGTTTTAATCCGGATGGACGTTCGCTATCGACGAATGATACTTTGCTTATTGTGTTTCAAATAGACCATACTGCAACAGGAGCTGGATTTACACTTAAGTTCCATGGAGAATAAAGCAACTGTTATTTTACTGTATACAACGTTCATTGGAAGTTTACTGTGTATCACTGTCTATTTATTCTTCTGCTCTTTCAATCTGAATAAACCCAGCAAATAGTTTTATGTAAGCTGCATATGGACAACAGTGTCTCGAGCAATAAGAATGGAATTGTTACTTGAATAGTACGCAGCTATGGGTGAATATGATAGAATTCTAGTTACTAGTATACCAAGCAGGGATGTTTGTCTGCGTGTCCATAACTTTGATAATGTCGACTTGTTAAGTTATCAGTCAAGTTCACTGATATGTAGGCCACCACATCCCATTACTATTTACTAGATTTACTACATTTTGTCCATTAAGCTATTAGGAACTCCAATTTAATTAAACCTGTGCTTTGAGATCTTTGAATATTATTCAACCTAAAACAATAGACTGTATTTAATCCTCCAACTTCCATGTAAGAAGTCATTCAATCTTGTGTAGGAAACCACAAGTCAATAAAACAAGTGGCAAAGGATCTCTGAGTGTCTCAATGAAGACTTGAGATATGCGAATATAATAAGTGTGAATGAATCTCTCTTCACTTGGGTGAGCACACATCACCACCGCTTTGATTTTAACTCAACCGTCTCCGTTTTGCTTTGCAGAAAGAATACGTCGTGTACACTTAAAGGAGTAAACATCTGAAGACATTGTTAAAGATATTATTATGCTAGGATGACTGTTGGCTGGCTTTCCGGTTGACTTGTCCTGCGTTTAAGTGAATCGTATGGTGTAATAATAAAATTAATGTGCGGAGGTTAAGAAGAGAGAGGCACGGTGAGTTGGTAAGGAGCAACAAAAGATTCTGAGACAAACACAGGAAGGAGCGACATGCTTGGTACACACGGCCACACGGCTTTCGTCTCACTTTCAACTTAATGTAGTTGCTTACAAGAGTTTGCTTAAGACGTAACTGAGTCTTAAAGTGTCTTGGGAATATTTGGAAATCAAGTAAAGAACGTAGGAAATATGGGACAGTTGTTTCCAGGAGTTGTTGTAGTGTGTTTGGTAATTGCTGGAGGAGTTTCCAGTGATCATTATACACGGAGACATATTAATTCTGTGGGTAAGTACGTCTTAATCTTGGAATGAGGAGGGAATAAAATGTCTTGGATGGTTTCTTAGCTCTTTTTAAGCCGTCCAGTTCTCCAGGATGTCTTAAGAAACCCCATACAAATGTGTTTCTGTTGGGACCAGCTAATGCTTGTACAGCTAAGAAACCTTTGAAGTTAACTTCGGTTCTTAAGATGGGAAAGCAATTGTGCGCTGTGGACTGGAAGATATGTGACAATAAAGATAAGCCAGTGTCTCAGTTGTCTTGGAAGGGGCATAAGATGCCTAGTGGATGTTTTGCATTTAATTATGGGTTAGTTTTTGTTGGTTCTTGACCTTTCTATCCGCTCTAATTCGTTTGATTCGAAATCTTTTACTGTTGCTTTGTTTTTGATTGTTTGATTTAAGGAGTAACTTAAGCATGAAGTCTTTGTGTGATTTTATAGGAAGAAGAAGGCAGCCGGGTATGGACAACATTGCAGAGCAAACCTTTATTTTGACGGAGTTCTGTGTTGTCCTGTTCCAAACACCAAGGCTGATCATTACTTGAACACCAAGGCTCCTAAGAAAGTGTCTCTGCATCCTCACCAACAACTCATTAATCGTCAAGACATTAATCTTAATCTTCTTAAGAAATAACCTTCACAGATGTCTCCAAGAAAATAAAACCTGCGTCTCTAAATAGTTTCTTCGTAGTCTCTTTGTATTAAAGTTGTAGTTAGCCATACCATTCAGTATTATTTTTTATAATCAAACCACACCAATTTAAGTAATGCGAAATATCAATTTATGCGTAAATGTATTTGAAGGTGTAAGAATAAACTTAAGATTGTTTGCTGCTGTCACAATCTATCAGAAAGAACTAAATCAGTTTACAATAACAAATCCAAAAGTGTAACTCACATAGTTAAGTTACTGTTTAATTTAAGCACTACGCACTTGTGCAAGTCAATTCCATTCACGTTTATTCACAGCACAAACGTTCGTAGGAATATATTAACGAACAGCTTCCTCTAAATACAATCACCTAGTTGTGTTTGTGTCAAATTCTACCTGTGGATGATTTCATCTTGTGTAAATATACGTTTATGATTCCGAGATGAGTTGAGTCATTGGGCTCACATTACTCTTTAATGTTTTAATTATTCTGAAGGCCAAGTTGTTAGTTAATGTTGCTAATTAGAATATTTATGTTCTCCGTCGTAGAGTCTACTCCAGTTGATCTTGCATTCCAGTTCTTTACAGACCTTTCTACTGATCAGTTCACAAAAGTATTCCAACTTAAAATCATTTATAGAAATGCAGTATAAAATATTCTGTTTCCAACATTTTTGTCTTGTGATGGTTTTGTTAAGTTTCTTCGGAAGCAGTCATTCCAAACCTGCTTTTTTACAAGAGAAGTTTACTTTGCCTTCTGTAGGAACTTTCATTCCAGCGTCTGATGTGGACAACACAGCTGTAAATATTCTATTGTTGTTAATGTTTAACTATTGGAAATTATATGTTATTTAATTGTAGGTGTGGAATATTCTGTTTCACTTTGAGGAAATCCAACTCCACTCCTTACAAAGTAATGATTCAGGTGAATCTTCCAGTGAGTACGATCCGAATGTCTTGAAACTAGTCCAGAGAGTGGAGACCGAGTTGTTCTGCAATCTGTCTAAATTGACTTTTAATTCATCTGACTTTGAGGAGAGTAATTATGACCTTCCTGGAATAATCCACTTATGTAGAGATATGAGTAAGAAATATTACTGGTTCGTTTGTACTGCTCTATGGCTAAATGTTGTTTATTGAAAAGGAATGGTGATTGTGGCCACGGACAATGTTTCTTATCATGTGGTGATCGTCACAAAGCCAAAGTCATCACAGGGCATTCCAGTATTGCAAGTGACAAAAGCTGAAACTCCCCTTTCTCCTGAAAAGGAAAAGGAAATCTCCCAGAAAGTTTCCGAATTGCATTTCAAATCCCAGCCAACTGTTACTGTGTTTCAGAAGGACTGTGGGAACAACAATTAAAAAGGATTTTTCGGATGATAAATGGTTGACTATTGAATTATAAAAGTTGTCTGTGGTGTGAAGTAGTTTTGAAGGATGACGAGTTTCTACATGTAGAATCAATGTAAGAATATCTATCATGGAATTCCTGAAATAGACTGTTAACTGGATCTGACAGTCGGAATGATTTTGGAAAGTGTTTAGATAATCCGTTGTTGTGTGCACAAACTATCAGAAAGAACCAAATCAGTTTACAATATGCCTCACAATATTTAAATTAATATTTAAGCACTACACTTATGCCAGTTGATAATAAAGCCCACAAATGTCTATTCACATCGCACACGTTCCTAGGAATATAAAAAAGTAATGTGTTCCCCTAAACACACAACACAGTCTTAAACAGTATACCTAATAGTGTGTAAAAAGTAAAATTGTACCTATCTATACTGGTAAATGATCTTGCTGTGTGTAAATGTAATTTTACAATTCCTAGATAGATGAGGTGACTCACAAGACTCACATTACTTTAAATGTTTTCATTATTCTGAAGGCCAAGAAGGTAGTTGCTAATTAGCACATTTAAGGACTCTGTCGGCAAGTCTACTCCAGTTGTTCTTTAATTCCAGTTCTTTGCAGACGTTGCTTCGGATCTGATCTGTTTTAAAAGTATTCCACCTTGTAAAAAATCATTTATAGAAATGCAGAATAGAATATTGCGTTTCCAACGTTTCTGTCTTGTGTTGGTTGTGTCAATTTTATTCGGAAGAAGTCATGCCAAACCTGTTAATTCATCTTCAGAAGAGGAAGATGGTCCGTTTACTTCATCTTCTTTAGGAACTTTCACTCCAGCGTCTGATGTGGATAACACGGCTGTAAATATTCTACTGTTGAGGTTTAAATATTGGAAATTACATGTTATCTTATTGTAGGTGTGGAATATTCTGTTTCACTTTGAGGAAATCCAACTCTACTCGTTACAAAGTAATGATTCTGGTGAGTCTTCCAGTGAGTACAATCCGGATGTCATGAAACTAATCCAGAGACTGGAGACCGCGTTGTTCTGCACTCTGTCTCAATTGACTGCGAATACAACTGTTAATTCATCTGACATTGAGGAGAGGAAAGACCTTCCTGGAGTAATTCACTTAGCTGGAGATAAAAGTAAGAGCGTGTCTCGTTTGTACTTGTGTATGGCTAAATCTTTTTGATTCAATAGGAATGGTGATTGTGGCCATGGACAATATTTCTTATCACGTGGGGATCATCACAAAGCCTAATTCACAAAAGGACGTTCCAGTGTTGCAAGTGACAAAAGCTGTAACTCCACTTTCCCCTGAAAAGGAAGAGGAAATCTCCCGGAAAGTTTCCGAATTGCGTTTCAAATCCCATCCAATTGTCACTGTGTCTCAGAAGGACTGTAGCAATTACAATTAAAAGGGATCTTTCAGATGATCAAAGGTTGACAATTTAATTATAAACTTTCAAAATTATAAGAAGATCTGTATGAATTAATGAATAAATAATTGGGTAGTAATTGTCATAAATCATGCTTATTTTGTATAAGAGAATGTGTGGGTCTGAAATTGATCTTTCGACACTTTCGGACGTTGTCGTCACAGAATATGAACTGAAAGTATTCCAATGTCCACGAATCCATCTCCATAAAACATTAATCTATGGAAAGACGTAATGATCAAGTTTGAACCTTCAACGGCAACCTAGTTTGTTTAAAAATATTACTATTATATATAACAACTTTTGAATGGACGTAAAAGATGAATGACTGGATAGTTTAGACTAATTCAAGACGCAGTAAAAGCCCACAGCACTCATTACGTCGAGTTTCAAGTTTTAAAGTTAAGTCCTGATGGTTGGGTGGCTAAGGCTGGTGACTTTAAAGCACAGGAATGTTCTGAGATAAGGAGATTGAAGCCTTCACAAGGGCAATATTGCTACAAGGCCTTCCTGGCTGCTCTGTGATGCTTCTTCATGCTCTTGATTTTTCATTGACAATCATCACAACCATTACATGCTGAATGATGTTCACATAATTGATAAATGTAATAATTAATTAAGTGATAATGATTACTGATAAATTGACACGAACATAACTTAAACTACCGAGTGTTGGGGTTTTTAAACACTCGAGATTATATAATAATTACGTGCCTCACAATACCACAATTGAACAGAGATAACAAAAACACAAATATGTTAATTGGAGACGTATTAAATATATAATAACTTGCAAGTCGTGGAAGATTTAATGTTCACCTGGACACACTTAAGCAGTTTTCTGCGTAGTTCCATCGTTTTATAATTCTTCTGTGCTATTTCGTCTGTTAAGTTAACTTCTATTTGTCAGTAAAATGAAGACAACGAACGTGTGTTTAGTTTTCTTGGCTTTGGTCCTAAATGTATTGAGTGTACAAGTAAGTATTTGAAAATTCTTTACAATATTGCAGTGCTGAAGTAATAAGGATATATTTTAAGAGCCAGGAATATTTAGAACCCTTATGTGAGAGTTTGGATGACTTCCACCCGCATCAGAACTGTTCACTGTTCTATCATTGCTCTAATGGGGTACCTGAATTGGAAGAATGCCCGGAAGGACTCTACTGGAACATTGAATTAGATACATGTGATTTTCCAATAAATGTTCCTGAATGTGTTGAAGGGACAAGGGCTCCTGATGTCACTACACCCGTTATGACGTCTACGACGACTCTACCTACGACAACAATTCCTACAACTGCTCCTACGACAACGAAAACTCCTACAACAACAACTCCTACAACGACAACTCCTACAACGACAACTCCTACAACGACAGAAGCTCCCATGACAACGACAACTTCTACAACGACAACTCCTACAACGACAGAAGCTCCCACGACAACGACAACTTCTACAACGACAACTCCTACAACAACAACTCCTACAACGACAGAAGCTCCAACGACAGAAGCTCCAACGACAGAAGCTCCAACGACAACTACTTCAACTACCACACCTGCTCCAACACGTAAGAAACTTGTATTTGATACACCCCACTTCTAAGTTGATGTACTCTCTTATCCAAATAACCTTACACATTATGTATATAATTCAGGCCCTGGATGTGGAGCAATACTAACTGATGCAGCTGGATACATAAACTACAAACGCGACGAGAAT
>JAQGAB010002987.1:0-10578 GCA_034696565.1 Isotomurus graminis
TTTTATAGAAGTTGTTGCATCCGAGATTCCATAGGTTTATTCACACTCCAAAATTAGAGTACCTCTGTCAAGTTCTCGGACAAGAAAAAGTAGATCAGTCTCAGTAGGCCAGTGCGGAAACTAATTAGTTTTGTCTTAGAGATAAAAATGTTTTTACAATGTGCATATACCAGACCCACGAGAGTCCTGAACAGTTAATCTGCATAACTTTGCCATTGTCATGATTTCCCTTTCCAAGAATGACCGTTTAAACCAATTAAGTCGGATTCCCGTTAGTATCCGAGAGTACACAAGGATCGTGCCTCTCATACTACAGACTTTAAACAAACAACCCAACCCATTTAAAGGTTGGGTGGTTTAAAATTTAATTTCAAAAGCCCTAGACCTAATTCTGAAACTGAGAGAGTGTGGGTTGATGGACATGATGTTTTCACGGTGAATGTAGTCCAAGAGGAAGTGTACGAATGTGACACTTGGAAAATCGAAATGCTACAAACTAAACGAAGACATGTCTGCTTAAATGTGTACTATTGATTTAGAGCTTCTTTAGCATCTATAACCTATGACTATAACACGCTTACTTTTTAATTCCCACAGGAATAAATGGTACAAAAAGACACAATCTCTCAGAATATTGGATAACCATCTACCTATTTTTGGATATCTGCAAACTTGGATTTTTTGTGTACACGGAACAAGACGTCCGCCGAAGTACCGGCAGACACCATAAAGACTCGGGGACATGTGGCCATTGAAAGGAAATGTGTTCCCCTTATTACTACTTGTTCTCACATTATTTTCACAAGTTTTTACCTTTCCCCAACATCACATATTGGAATCCTCGGAAGTGAGACTCAAAGATGATTTTAGTCGAGGTGAGTAACCCTCTTAAAAGTGGAGATTGGATTTGTACAAGTCACAAAACTTTTATTTCAGTAATTTGTACCATTCAGTCTTTTTATATCTTACAAAAAGTCTGTGTGGACCAAAAATGAATGCACTAATGTTATACATAACTAATGCTCAATTTTATGCAATGCAATTTTCAAAAGTATTCTCTGTAGACGAGTCAACAGTAGTCCGAGAATTATATGTCTCTCATTTGAAAAGCAACATAATTATTAACACCAACGGTGATGAATGAAATGGCAGGCGCAACTGGTAACTCGTAACATTCGCAGATTCACAAGACCCTAAGAATATAAATTCTTCTTCCGGAGTTTTTTTCATCGCTCCCTTCTTATTCTATTCACTATCACCAACTTGTCAGTGTCAATGAGTTGTAAGTTGTACTTGTAAACGGGATTTTGACAGTGACAAATGGACTCTCACACCTTGAGGAGATTTTTACAACTTTATATTATAACTTATCATTACTACCATCATCTTCCCACTGGTCATTATTATTTGCACACACAGACACATTCGTCACGAATTTAATGCGGTGCATTCTTCAAGAATGCACTTTGGATTTTATGGAAGAAGGAAAAGACTTTGTAGAGAAATGATAAATGGTCCGAGTGCAATGCAATGTCCTCATGAGAGAGTTACGGGATAAAAGAGCTGTTGTGTAATGTGTTTTTTGCTTGAAGAAGAATGTATACTAGTTGCAAAGCCAAGTAGGAGTGGGAACATAGTTTATGGTTTAGTGCATAAGCTTACATTTTGTTTGTACGATTAATTTGCAGAAACAAATGGAAGGAACATTAGACCGTTATCCTGTCAGCATCGGGAAACCGGTCAAGTAGGAGTTTGTATGTTCGCATGGGATTGTATGAAAGTAAGTTTTGAGTTTTAACCGTAATAATAAAGTTACTTCGACCCGGTTGAGACTGCGTGCAGTAGTGGCAGTAGAGTACTTACGTGACGGATGCAACTTCAGTGACTTATTATGCTTCCGGATGTGTCTGTCTTTCTTTCCCAGGCTAATGGAACCCACCTGGGGACTTGTATAGATCGCTTCTACTTCGGAAGCTGTTGTGATATGGGAGATAAGAATGAACAATACTTGGAAACTATGAGTCTCCGTCCTCCTTTGAGACCACTCCCGGAAGAATCTCAGCCATCTACCGTTCCTCCGAAGTTGACTACTGTTCCAGTCTTTGGTCCGGTTTCAGATGAGAGAAATCCAAGTCCGCCTGTTCAATGTCCTGCTGGGTTGGAAATCTTCTGTGGGTCCAGTACTACTACGACAGAACCTTCTTCCACAGCGTCAGCTGCAAATGATGGATCCAGTACTCAAGCCCCTGGATGGTTTCCTGCGTGGCCAGGACTTCCAGGATCTTCTTCAACCGCACCTCCTGCTGCAGATGAACCTTCAAGTTCCACTTGGTTTCCAATTCTTCCCGGATTTCCTGAGTGGACAAGTCCTGCTCCTCCATCTACTCCTGATGCGACCCTTCCAGGTTTGATGACACATGATTTACTTTAATACCGCAGTGGCTCTGTACCAAGAACTTTGGAATTTATAGGAAGCTCTACCTTGCCTACTATTCCCCCTGCTCCAGGAGTAACTCCCCCAGGAGCTCCAGGAAGCGGTGGAGGAAATAATGAAACCGCTTCTGATGAGAAGCCTGGACAGCCACAACAACCAGGTCTTCCAGGACTTCCTCTTCCAGGAAACCCAACTTTACCACCTCCTCCAAGTCAAAATAATACTGGACTTCCTCCACTTGCTCCTCCAAATCAGAACAACACTGGACTTCCTCCTCTTGCTCCACCCGAAGGAGCTCCAGGACAAAACCAAACAATGTTGCCCCCACTGGCACCTCCTAATCAGAACCAAACTGGATTACCTCCATTGGCACCTCCTGAAGGAGCTCCAGGACAAAACCAAACCATGTTGCCTCCATTGGCACCTCCTAATCAGAACCAAACTGGATTTCCTCCACTTGCCCCACCAAATCAGAATCAAACTGGGTTGCCCCCACTTGCTCCACCCGAAGGAGCTCCAAACCAAAATCAAACTGGACTACCACCTCTTGCTCCTCCAGAAGGCCTTCCTAATCAAAACCAAACAGGATTTCCTCCATTGGCTCCACCCGAAGGAGCTCCAAATCAAAACCAGACTGGACTCCCACCACTTGCTCCTCCAGAAGGAGCTCCAGGTCAAAACCAAACAGGATTTCCTCCACTCGCCCCACCAAATCAGAACCAAACTGGTCTTCCTCCATTGGCTCCACCGGAAGGAACTCCAAATCAAAACCAGACTGGCCTGCCTCCTCTTGCTCCACCTGAAGGACTTCCCAACCAAAACCAAACTGGATTTCCTCCACTCGCACCTCCAGCTGGACTTCCAGGACAGCCGTCACAACCCGACAATAACAACACTTCCTCAGACAATCCTAATCAACCTCAGTTCCCAGGAGTCGCCTTGCCAAATGCAACTGCCCCAGGAGTTCCAGATGCACCTCAACTTCCAGGAACTAACCAGACTCTTCCCGGACTTCCACCTGCACCAAATGCAACTCTTCCACAACAGCCTGACTTCCCTGCTGCACCCAACAATACTCTTCCTCAGCAGCCTGACTTCCCTGCTGCACCCAACAATACTCTTCCTCAGCAGCCTGAGATTCCTGGAGCACCAAACGCTACCCTTCCACAGCAACCTGACTTCCCAGCTGCACCCAACGCTACTCTACCAGCCCAACCTGAACTCCCAGGAGCACCAAACGCAACTTTCCCTCAACAACCTGAACTACCTGGAGCACCAAATGGAACTCTTCCTCAGCAGCCAGATCTGCCACAACAACCAGGATTGCCTAATGCAACTTTCCCCCAACAACCCGAGCTACCTCAGCAGCCAGCATTACCCAATGCAACTCTTCCACAACAACCTGACCTTCCTACCAATGGAACTCTCCCCAGTCAACCAACTCTTCCTCCAGCACAACTTCCAGGACAGCCTGAGCAACCTGGAGGTGGTGAACAACCTGGAATGACCAGCCCAGAATCGAACGATGAAGGACCACCACCTGCACAAGGACCTATTCCGGGATTCCCTGCACCACCAGGAGCTCCAGCAGCTCCAGCCATCCCTGGAACCAACCAGACTCAAATTCCTCAAGTCCCTGGACAAGGTACGTTAAATCAGCATGGCATATTAGAACTCCAAATGGAAGTAGCCACTAATACTGTACATCTTTTACTTATACACAGATCAATTCCCAGGTGGCAATCAAACTCAACTGCCAGTTCCAGGAGGAGACGCTCCAATGTTTCCAAATCAGAATCAAACTCAAATTCCAACCCTTCCACCAGCACAATTGCCCAATAACACTAATCCAGAACTCCCAGGTCAAGGTGAGGTCATTTTACCCCAACTATGGAATTACTAAACTCATCAACTGTTGTCTAATACACTTCTCTTTGCTTCACAGATCAATTCCCAGGAGGAAACCAAACTCAACTGCCAGTTCCAGGGGGAGACGCTCCAATGTTCCCAAATCAGAACCAAACTCAAATTCCAACACTTCCCCCAGCACAATTTCCAAACACAACCAATCCAGAACTGCCTGGCCAAGGTGAGTATAGACTCTCCATCAAACGGTTTTGCCCGTGTAAACTGTGATTAGTAAGACGTGCGCTTAATACAAACTTTGTTGAACCTTACAGATCAAATCCCAGGAGGAAACCAAACCCAGTTGCCAACAATCCCCGGCCAACCTCCAAATACCAACGGCTCCAATTCGGACAATCCTAACCAACCAGCCTTCCCAGGGATCCCGGCTCTCCCCAACAACACTCTCCCAATGCAACCGGATCTCCCACAAGGTCAGCTCCCTAATGCTACTCTCCCTAACCAGCCTGAACTACCTGGACAACTGCCAAACGCCACTTTGCCGCAGCAACCTAACGGTACTTTACCACAGCAGCCAGACCTTCCTGCTGGTGGTCAACTGCCAAATGCCACTCTGCCTAATCAACCAGAATTGCCTGGTCAATTTCCAAATGCTACTCTGCCACAGCAGCCAGAGTTTCCCAATGCCACTTTGCCTCAGCAGCCCGACGCTCCTACGCTTCCAAACGCTACTTTGCCTCAGCAGCCAGACTTACCTCAACAACCTGGTCTGCCTAATGCTACTCTACCGCAGCAACCTGAATTTCCTGGAGCACCCAACGCCACTCTTCCTCAACAGCCCGAATTACCTGGAGCACCCAACGCGACTCTTCCTCAACAGCCCGAATTACCTGGAGCACCCAACGCGACTCTTCCTCAACAGCCCGAATTACCTGGAGCACCCAATGCTACGCTCCCTCAACAGCCTGAACTCCCTGGACAGGTTCCAAATGCCACAGCTCCAACAGCCCCTCCTGCTGAATCTGGAGGTCCTGCAGCTCAAGATGAAAACCCTCCACCAGGAAACGGAGGAGGTGGTGGACTGTTCCCTCAACTTCCACAACAACCAGCTCTTCCTCAACAGCCAGCCTTACCCAATGCCACTCTTCCACAACAACCTGACCTTCCTACAGGACAATTACCAAACACAACAGCTCCCGCACTCCCCCCTGTGGAAACTCCAATGGCTCCAAATGCAACTCTTCCACAGCAGCCCGATTTGCCCCAACAACCAGCCTTACCAAATGCCACACTTCCACAACAACCTGACCTCCCAACAGGACAATTGCCTAATACAACAGCCCCTGCACTTCCCCCTGTGGAAACTCCAATGGCTCCAAACGCGTCACTTCCACAGCAGCCTGACTTACCCCAACAGCCAGCATTACCAAATGCCACACTTCCACAACAACCTGACCTTCCTACAGGACAACTACCAAACACGACAGCTCCTGCACTTCCCCCTGTGGAAACTCCAATGGCTCCAAACGCATCTCTTCCACAGCAGCCCGATTTGCCCCAACAACCAGCCTTACCAAATGCCACACTTCCACAACAACCTGACCTCCCAACTCAACCCACACTGCCCCCTGTCGAAGCTCCAACCACTCCAAACGCATCACTTCCTGAGCAGCCAACAATTCCTCCTGTAGAGACTCCAACGTCCCCCAGCACAACGGCTCCTTCAGTTCCAGATGCTCCAACTACTCCTGAAACAACCCTACCAACAGTTCCATCAGCAGACTTGCCCTCAACTCCCAGCGCAACGCTCCCTGATCAGCCAACTCTTCCACCTGCAGACCTTCCATCCCAACCCACACTGCCTCCAGCAGAACTCCCATCTCAACCAACACTGCCTCCAGCAGAACTCCCATCTCAACCAACACTGCCCCCAACCGACCTTCCATCAACATCTCCCCCTCCTTCAGGCCAAGGAGACTCGCCCAACCAACCACCAACCTTCCCAATCCTCGACCCTGCACAAGGACTCCCCTCCACCCCACCAAGTGCTCCTGAAGGAATCCCCACTCTTCCAACTCAACCACCAGCACAATTCCCCCAACAACCAAACACTACTTTCCCCATCCTTCAACCTCCAAATGGAGGAGGCGACTCATCTTCAACAACCCCATCAGGTCAACAAGACGAAGGATCTTCCACTCAATTCCCAACCCTCCCCACAGCCTCAACAGTCCCACCTCCCGCGTGGCCTCCAACCTTCCCCAACATCACAACCGTCGCACCCCCAGGAATGGACCAAACACCTTCCACTGGCTCTCCATTACCTTCATGGACATTCCCAACCCTCGCTCCAATCACATCATCCACCCCTGGAACTCAAGACATGTCAACTCAACCCCCTCTGCCCTCATGGACCCTCCCACCCATAAACACTTTGCCTCCTTTAACTCCTAGCAGTAGCACTACATCTGCTCCAACGTCGCCTGCTGATACGCCTACTATTTCCACTCTCCCCCCACTTAACATAAGCACTCCTGAGTTTCCAACTAGCTTGCCTTTAATCCCATCGTCTTCCACTACTCCTCAATCCACATCCCCTGCAAGTGATGAAGGAGGAAGCAGCCCTGGAGGAGGATTTCCTGTTACATTTCCCACCCCACCGTCCGGTGGGGGAGCGCCAAGTCTCCCTCCATCTGATTCATTGACTAATCAAACGTCTTTCCCAACTGCAGCTCCTACTTTACCCACGGCTGTCCCTGACTCTCCCAACGGAGTTATTCCAGGAGGAAACAATACTCAGCTTCCAAATGCCCCTGAGATTCCAGGAGGAAATGGTGGTGGACTTCCTACTATTCCAGGACAACCTGGATCAACTACTACTCCGTCTCCTAATGCAACTAAATTTGATGTGACTCCAACTCCTGCTGATGAGGTGGGAAGCATTGGATCATCCAATAGTTCCTTTGGAGTTGAAGAACCGTTCTTTTCTGAGAATGGAACGCTTCTTGTGAATGATTTCAAAAAAAGTAAGTGAACTCAAGCCAATATGACATCTAATAGTTACTCATTTAAATATTTACTGCATATTTTCAGTTTGCGGAAGGAGATTCACACCAACTTCCAGAATTGTTGGAGGAAAAGAAGCTACCTTTGGGAAGTGGCCGTGGCAGGTATGATTTCATGGAATGTGTGTTATATAGAGTCCTTAGGAGTTGATCTCTTATGGATTTGTTCCTTTGGTGTGCTTTAGATTTCCTTAAGACAGTGGAGAACTTCTACTTACCTACACAAATGTGGAGCAGCTTTGCTTAATGAGAACTGGGCAATCACTGCAGCTCATTGTGTTGAAAAGTACGGCATTTTTAGATTTCTCGTAACTTTCGAGCTTAAACTTGTGAATACTGTAACATTTGAAATTGGTTTGCAGAGTCCCACCAACAGATCTTCTTTTGAGAATAGGAGAATTCGACCTTTCAGAAGAAAACGAACCTTACGGATATGTCGAAAGGAGAGTCCAGATTGTAGCCACGCATCCGCAATTCGACGCCAGGACATTCGAGTACGACTTGGCCCTCCTCAGGTTTTACGAACCAGTGACATTCCAGCCAAATATCGTACCTATCTGCGTCCCTGAGAATGATGATGACTACCTGGGCAAAACTGGGTATGTCACTGGTTGGGGTCGTCTCTACGAAGGTAATGCAATTTTACTGGCTTATTTAATAACTAATGTAGTAGATAAGTATTTCGAATCCGTTAAAAGTTGCAGCTAGAAGTAGTGGTAAATAATATTTTGATTGAATAGACGGACCACTCCCATCCAGACTTCAAGAAGTACCTGTTCCCGTTATAAATAACGAGGCTTGCGAGTCCATGTACAGAGCTGCCGGATATATTGAACATATTCCACACATTTTCATTTGTGCTGGATGGAGAAGCGGTGGCAAAGACTCATGCGAAGGTAATAAAATCCCATTCCTGCATATTAAGTGAATAATGCACCACATTCATTAAACGGTATATTCTACTGTGCAGGTGACAGCGGTGGCCCAATGGTCCTGCAGCGCGATGCTGACAACAAATGGGCCCTTGGAGGAGTAATTTCATGGGGTATCGGCTGTGCCGAACCAAATCAACCTGGAGTTTACACAAGGATATCCGAATTCAGACACTGGATAAACCAAATTTTACAATTTTAGTCAAACGCTTCTACTTAAATTGGAGTACGATTAGAAATAGTAATCTTAATTAAGATCCGCGAGACTTTCACATGACCTGATTGAGTCTTGAGTCAAGAAAGACTTAGTCATATGTTCAATAAGTAAGAGAGATTGTGAGTGTGTGTGGAACATTCGGACTTTCAGAAATTATAATTTCATGTCCACATATTTCCCACACATCACACGAGAGTTTTAAATAAGTAAATTGAATTACGAAAATTCTGTGATCAGCATTTGTACTACAAGTTCTAGAATTTCAATTTGGAATTTCAAGTCCAATTTGTGTGTAAAAAAAGAACTGAACCCAATACGACGAAATTAATACATCAGAAATTGTTGGATGTGTGACCACAGGTATTTTAATATCCGTAAAAAATTCAGTTTGTGCCAAGATATTATTTTTTATATGACTTAAGTTATATTTATTTGTGTGTATAAAGCTGGACTTGGGTTTAAAATGGGTTTAATATATTTGACTGTACACACTTGAGTTTTTAAATTATTATAAGATACATTAAGAAGAAGGGTGCTTGCTTAAGTGCAGACACGAGAATCACTCTTGTACCTTGACTCCTTGAATTTAATTCAAGTTGTACATGCTCACGTTATTATATAAAGGTATTGAGTATTTTGTGGTTGTAATTTTAATACTGGTGACAATAAACGGACAAATATATTTAGTGTTGTGTGAAATCATTTTATTTTGAATTAATTGTTAGTTGTACAGTCTCTTTTTGTAGGTTTATTTCAACGGGCTTCATTAGCTTAGTTCCCCATATTCCATGTATAAGTCATGCGATTTCTCAAGTGAAATCTGTAGATGAAGGCTACCTCGAAGATTATACAGCCAAATAATAAGGCTGCGAACGGGGAAACTGTCCAGAGTATTTGGAAACAGATGTAAACTGCAAATGGGAATAGCACACCCTCTGTGTAAAGTTGAAGTGCTAAGTAGAAATAGGCAAAACCTATAAATACATATGCACTAATAACTTGAACTAATTTCAGAAGTTCCATATTGAGCTCTAAGAAGGTCAGGTTAAGTCGCATGGTGAGATGGAGTGATTGTAGAGAATACATATCTGCAGAAGTGATGAGACGAAACGATTGACGCTGGAGGAATTTCGGATATTTAAGTGTCTAATCGCTTAACGGGATAATTCCTTGTTTTTGACCTGGAAATAAAATATTGTTTTAAATGTGTTTTCTCGGATTGGTTAAATCACACACAATTCTTCTCTATCTAGCAAATGCCTAAGAATCTAATTTATACATGAAAATTATTTTGATGCCGGAATTTTTGTTTGGAGTGGCTGCTGCTCAATCTCACCTCCTAAGAATGCCAGTATATTTTAAAGTTAGTAGCTACTACAGCTTGGACTACTGGACTTCTTCCCACACTTATTATTCTATATTTGATTAGGAATAACAGTGACTGTCAGGATTGTATGCAGAGATTCGATTAAACGTATTACAAGAGGTGTGATTGTATGGATGAATATTGAATTGCTCACACTGCAGGTTCTTCAGGAAAAGTATTTTCACAAAAGTATCAGCTAGAGTAACTGTCGTGCTGTGCCTCAATGATCATCTTGGTATCCAAGTTCAAGCCCTTCACTTCGTTTTAACACGAACTGACCCTTTGGGGATTATTTATTACAATAGTCAAGTTGTATGCAGGGCTTTTAGCTATTAATACACCCTTGAAACGGCTCCTCAACCCACTTATACACAAATACACCATACTATCTTGCTCCGCTGCTTATAAATTATTTGTGAATGTTAATTTTGAGTCTAGAAGGGTATAGATGGGAATTGAGAGTCTTGAGGTACCAAAGATTCCCACTTCCTAAGTTTAGCTTCCTTTTGAAAAGCCATTTGTACGCGTTTCTATTACATTTTACTGCATATGCTTTAATTTGATAAGCTTTAATTAATAATTACTTGGGGTAAGCCAAGAGTCAGGAGAGGATGTTCAATTAGAACTACGTCAAGAATTACTGTTCCTGAAGGGATTGAAGGGAATATGATACAATTCTTTCAGACAATGACACATGC
>JAQGAB010002988.1:0-10577 GCA_034696565.1 Isotomurus graminis
TCATGTATCATCGACACCAATTAATACTGGAGGCAATAAGTAGTAATGAAAAAATGGAGGCATAGTTTAATCAAATCTAAAGAAGGGAGTAGAAGGGTACGAAATTAGGAGAAAATAAATTGTATTAAAGTAACTGGAGGCATAGATTAATCAAATTTAACGAATGAAGGAGAAGGGTATAAAATTAGGGAAGACAAATTGTATTTAGGTAACTTTAGGCATAGTTTAATCAAAGTTGAGAAAGGGAGGAGAAGTGTATGACATTAAGTGAAGAAAAATTGCGTTAAGGTAACTGGAGATGTTGTCGCCTACCTTGCGACGAGTAAGGGTTTGAAACTTAGACGGGTTAAAGGGTCACAAAATCAACTTTATTGGGAAGCGTGCACTCACACATCCGCTACCTTCAACCACGCGTACAAGAATGCTCTTCAGGAGCGAAAAAGAGTAATGGCTGCCACAAGGCGCCTAATTTAAATGAACTACATACTATGGGGCACATTGAAACTTCTTTTGAAACTGGGAAAGGGGATTCGGCGAACATACTCCCACTCAGTTTGGAACTGGCTTCCAAACTTTCACTTCCGGAGACGAATCTTCTTCCTTCTTCACTTCGAGGAATGCCAGCTTCGCCACCGGTCGACGATAAGTCCCAGCTGCGGTCTTCCAATCCACAACTCGAGTGACGCCATCTTCTCCAGGGTACACCGCGGTCACTCGTCCTAACGTCCACTTGTTACGAGGCTGCTGCGGGTCGACTTCCACTGCAATGTCGTCCACCTCGATTGGCTTCGTCATCTTCTGCCACTTCGTTCTTCTTTGGAGTGTCGGCAGGTACTCCTTCACCCAGCGTTTCCAAAATTGGTCTGCGAGACGCTGGGATTTCCTCCAAGTCTTCCTGTTGCACAGGTCTCCCTTCTCGAATATGCCCGGTGGGGCGACGTTGCTGCTCCTTCCGATGAGGAAATGGTTTGGAGTCAGCGCTTCCGGATCTTCTGGATCGATGGACACATGTGTGAGTGGATGGCTATTCACACTGTGTTCCGCTTCCACTAGCAGCGTGTGAAGCACTTCTTCTCTCGGGGCTTGCTCCTTCAGCGTGGCGTACAGAGCCACCTTGACACTTTTCACGAGGCGCTCCCAGCTCCCACCCATGTGAGGTGCAGCTGGTGGGTTAAAATGCCACTTATCTTCGTCTTCCAACAGAAATGCAGGTCCGCACACCCATCTACGTTCAGGAGACCAATCGCAGTCACATCCGTCGCGGGTCATCTCATCGGCCACGTTGAGGTTAGTGGGAATCCATCGCCACTCGTCCGGGTTCGTTAACTCTTGGATTTCTCCAACTTGGTGAGCAACAAACTGCTGGAACTTACGGCCGTCTCCTTGTAGCCAGCATAAGACAGTTTTGCTGTCACTCCAGTACACCGTTCGGTTGATAATGACGGTGTGCTCGTCACTCACAAACTTTGCGAGACGGGATCCCAGTACAGCTGCTTGAAGTTCCATCCTAGGAATAGAGAGCGGCTTTAGCGGCGCTACTCTCGACTTCGAAGTCACGAAAACGACTTCTCTTCCTGCTGTGGATTCCATCACAAAGTAAGCCACGGCTCCGTAGGCCTGTTCACTGGCGTCGACGAAGATATGGAGGGTGATGTAGAAAGCGGTAGAGAACTGAGTGGAGTAACACCGCTGCAGACGAAACTCCGGGATCTTCTTCAACACCTCTCTCCAACCTTCCCATTTTTCTCGTAGGCTGTCCGGAATCTCATCATTCCATCCTACTTTCGTTCTCCAGATGTCCTGGAGTAGCATCTTCTCACGTATGGTGAAGTGGGAGATGAAACCCAGCGGGTCATAGATCGACATGATCAGTGGCAACAATTCAGCCTTCGTGGGGGTTTGACTCCCATTCAAGATGTTTTCCTTTGCTCTGAGGAAACGAAGGGAGAAAGTGTAGATGTCTTCTACAGGTTTCCAAAAGAGCCCCAGGACCCTTTCCGTTGCGTCTGAATCTCCAAGTACCACTTGTTCCGCTATAGCTCCCCGGAGGTCTTCGGGTATACTTGCCATGAACTCAGACGAGTTCGAGAGCCAACTACGAAGGTCAAAGTTCCCGTAGGACATCACCTCTCTGATCTGAGCAAAGCGTTGGTTTGCTTGAGGAACGGTGTCTTGACTGTCTACATAGTCATCCACGAACATATTGTGGATTATCGCCTCACAAGTTTCGGGGTTAACAGAGGCGAACAACTTGGCGTTTTCATTCTTCGCTTTGATAGCGATTGTTGGTGAGCAGGTCGCTCCAAAGATAAGCACCTCCATTTGATAGGTTTCAGGTTCCATGTTCCAATCCATCCCTCTCCACAGAAACCGCTGTGCTGAAGCGTCTTCTTTCTTCACTCCGACGCGGTGAAACATATCACGCACGTCCGCTGTCACAGCAATTGCCTTCTGACGGAATTTGAAAAGCACAGAAGGCAAGGAGTTGATTAGATCTGGTCCAGCCACAAGGCAGTCATTCAGGGACCTCCCACTCGTCTTTGCTGCTGCGTCGAAGACGAACCGGAGCTTGTTACCCTTCTTCGGGTTTATTGTCATAAAGTGTGGCAAATAAAAGGTCTTCGGGCTGACCACTGCCGCCTCTTCAGACGTCAACTTCCTCGCGTACCCTCTCTGAAGATACGCTTCAATCTTCTCTGTGTAAGCATCGGCAAACTCAGGCGATGATTCCATCTTCCTTTCCATTGTCAATCGACGAGTTGCTACTTCCTTCGAATTCGATGGGACTTGAAGGTCGTCAGACTTCCACAACAAGCCACTCTCCCACCGGTCTCCCACTCGTTTAAGACTATTTCGCATAATCTCCTCCGCCCTTGCATCTTCACGGGATCTTTGGCGCTCCACGTTTGGTTTAACACCAAAGGCCTCGGTGGAGAAGTGATACTTCACCAGCTGGTGAAGGTCATCCTCTGTATCTTCCCTCAGATGGAACGACAGACTCTGTTCTTGGGATGCTCCCACTCGTCCCATAAGCACCCAACCAAGCTTAGTCCTCCCAGCAGCTGGTGCATTCGCTGGTCCTAACACCAATTCACTGGTGTTGCACAGATGTGCGTTGTCTTGTCCGATGAGAATATCAGGGCGCGCGTTGTTGTAGAATGTGATGGCGAGTTGCTTCAGATGACTCCACCGCTGTAGTGTGCTTTTCTTGACGGACTGCTTGGGCAAGGTCAGTTTGCTCATCGTCCGTACGTTCTTGAGGGTGAATTCTTCACCTCCTCTTCCACTCACACTGACCTGTACACTACGGGAATCACTCACTGTCACGGCTTCGTGTAATCCACTGTGTGTCAGAGGCTTGTTGGGTCCAGTAAGTCCCAGTCGATCAGCGACCCGGGAATCCAGAACTGTGAGCGTAGCGCCCGGATCCAACATGGCGAAAGTCTCTACTGACCCCTTAGGTCCCTTCAATATAACTGGAATGATATTGAGGTTAATGTGGTCTGCTACCACAGCGTGTCCTAAGGTCTCTGTCCTCGAAGACGGTGGGTCAGGGATCACTTCTATTTGCGGCTCTAAGTGAAGTCTGCGGTGGTGCGGCTTGTTGCACCCACTCTGTCCACAGTCCCTCTTCCCACGACACTCGGAGACTGAATGCCCATAATTGAGGCATGAGAAGCAGTAGCGGTTAACTCTCACCCACTTCCATCTCTCCTCCACTGTCCATCCTTCAAACTTCGCACACTTGGATAAGTGGTGTGATTCTCGACCACACGCTCGGCAACTCTTCTCTGTCTTCTTCGTTGCGTCACTGGCAGCGTAACTCTTCTGGGGCTTGACTGGTCGATGGGCTGGAGCTGCTTTTGTTGCTGTTGAAGACGAATTCGGCTAGTACAATCGCATGACGTACTCTGCTGTCGTCTCCAGCCATTTCGCTGCATCCGTCAAGTCGGGGAACGGCTTGTCAATTGTCCCCTGATGTTTTGCCCATTCCAACTGTATCACCGGGGGCAATTTCTTCACAAGTTGAGTGATGAGTTGAGGATTTGCAAGGAAAGCTTCACAGTTCATTGCATCTGCCGTGGTGGCCAGGTTCCTCACTACGTCGATGAATTGAAGAAACCCTCCATGGTCACCTTCTCTGATGGTGGTCAGCGCTTGCGCCTGTTCCACTAGTCGCTGAACGACAAGTCTGGGGTTTCCAAATCGTTTCTTGAGAACGCTGAGGATTTCACTGACGTTCTCCGGGGACATCAGAAGTGCCCTCACACACTGGCGTGCCTCACCCTTCAATGCCCGTTGGAGACGCTGCAGGTTCGCAACGGGACTTAGTGCGCATGCATCAGGCACGCTGCGGTATTGATTGTAGAAGATAGGCCACTCATCTGGGTTACCATCAAACGGGGAGAGGTCGATCTTTATCGCCTGCCGGGCAATGAATTTCTCCGTCTTTGCTTCTTTATCTTTTCCTCCAGCGGCTACATTCTTAAATGCCTCCGTCAGGGCTGCAGTCAGAGTGCTCACGGCGCTGTTAGTAGCTTCCTGAACTGCTACTTGCGTTGCTGTTGGTTGTGCTGGTGGCTGCCACAAAGTTACTGTAGGTTCTGGTGGTGGTGGAGACCATTGCGTCGTCGGTTGACACAAGGCCACTAGCGGATCTACTTGGGGAGGGATTATTGGAGGAGACTCTTCTCCTCGTAGTTTTCTTAATCTCCTGAGCATTTCTTCCATGTTGGGGCTGGATGACCTTGCCCCTTCACTCACAGTAAGGACAGACTTAAACTCGTCTTCGTCCCATGACACGTCTTCTCCACTGAGGTCCTGTGACGAGTTTCCTCCCTCGTCTTCTTCCATCAGAAGACGGGTCACCTCCCGCTGATCTTCCAGCAACTCTTTCTTCCTCTCGATGGACTTCCCCAAGTACTTGAGGTTAATCCGCTTTGCCTCCGAATCGTTTGCTTTGATTCGAATGGATGCCTCCAAAGCACGTACCTCCAGTCTTCGCGCTTCTTTTTCTTCAGGTCCGGTGACCTCGCGCGCTTTGACCTCCTGCAGTTGATCCATAAGGGTCTTGACCTCGTGTTCGAGGAGTTCAACTTCTCTTCGCGCCTGGTCGATCCTTTCCTCGAGCGCCACCGCTTCTCTCTTGGCGAGAAGGTCTGCTTCTCGCGCTCTGGCGACGGACGACGATGTCTTCGTGGTGGCGACTGACGGCACGGTCTTTCTGAGACGTGCGCTTCGCCTTGGAACAGGTCGCTCAATCTCCTCCGTGTTACTCCTTCCACTCGTACTCCCGGCTGCTGCTCCTCCTTCCATGTTTCAATCAACAGAGACAAAAGGACAATTAATAAAAAGCCACTCCCAAGGAATGGAACGATCGCTCGCCTGTAAAGGAGTCCCTTTATGTGTGGAGCCGGACTCTTATGCCCACACGTTCAGCTGCAAAGTAGCCTTGCAGAAGCTGTCGACTCCTCCTTCGGTTCGGGATGACGGATCCCCAAGGGAAAGTTGTCCACGAACTGGCTATTCGGGTTTCGAAGGACCAAATGTTGTCGCCTACTTTGCGACGAGTAAGGGTTTGAAACTTAGACGGGTTAAAGGGTCACAAAATTAACTTTATTGGGAAGTGTGCACTCACACGTCCGCTACCTTCAACCACGCGTACAAGAATGCTCTTCAGGAGCGAAAAGAGTAATGGCTGCCACAAGGCGCCCAATTTAAATGAACTACATACTATGGGGCACAAAGAAACTTCTTTTGAGACTGGGAAAGGGGATTCGGCGAACAAGTACTGAATTCTAGGTCAACAAGTCAACCTGTGCAAATATTTAAATGGTCCAAGTCAAAATTATCAGAATGAATGGACATGAAAACTTATATTCCGTACTTAACTTTCCGTTTTTTCAGTCTAAACAAAATAATACAAATTTAAGTATTACTAAAATTTAGACCTTAAAATAATTTACTGCAGCAGCGTTTGGTCACATTTACTTTAAAAAGATTAAAATACTTGTCACTCGTCGTGTAAATATCAATACTTAAAAGTAAACCCACCTATTAACAAAAACCTACACCAAGCAGCCTCTTTAAGCCCAGGGAACTGAAACATACACATAACCATAACTTCGCGACTTTTCTTACCCTTCAGCCTCACTTAGGCACTCTATTTGAAGTATTGAAAACTTTTATACCAATACCAACTTTGCTTGAAATTACTATTTCTTGCGATTGTTGGAGATCTTAATTGAAAATTGGAGATCTTAATTTGGCCCCTCTGCTGTCGTTAGCGTTTGCTGTGTTTACCCATTTGGATGACCCCCACGGGTCATCCAGCACTCTAATCGACACCACATTTTGGACAAGAGGTCCGACACGCTTTTGGAACGTCCCCAACAAATTTGGTTACGATCGGTCTGGTGGGTCTAGAGTTGAATCGCGATCGGAGAGACAAATTGTTAGCGTCTTAGCATGTTTAGTCGCATATGCACCAGTTACCTGGGCAAAAACTACATTTTAAAAGTCGATAAATCAACCATTGTTTGCTGTTTTTCATGTGAGTTAATTTTTCATTAATATTTTTTGCATAATTACAAGCCAAAAAATATTAAACTGATTACAGGAAATGTTTGGAACTGATGTTGACGAGTACATTGATAATTTAGATGGAGTGAATTCAAATATGCCATTAGTTGGATGACAAATTTGAATTGAATGCATGGACGATAATTTTTAAATTATGTTTGTGAAGATGTGTTTTATTAATCCATCAACCAGGTCATTAAAATTAATTTGGTACGAGGAAGAGAAGGACGAGAAACTGGAGGAGTAATCTTCACTTTTGTTAGCAATGAAAAGGGGTACGTAGTCGAGGATTGAAAGAATGAGAAGCTGGTCAGCGATGAATACTCCTCGCAGAAAGGGAATTTCTCTTAACTCGGATACGGTCAAATCATTTTTCGTCTAATAGTTCTTAAATTTTGATGAATTCCAGCGTATGTAAATCATGTATACGTTTGCAATTGTCCACTGAGCTCAAGGTAGTGAACATTGTTATTATCTGTCACTTGAATTTTAAACCGTTCGTATAATATTCAATCAAAATTTTCTGAGAATTAAACAGTTAGAAAAGAACTCTCAATTATATTTGTTATACACATGAATTAAGCATTCAAAAATAACCCTTTCTGCTTTGTTTCGATTTAGTTCTTTGGCTCACTACTTCTGACAGACAATTAGGTAATCATTTATCCCAGCGTTTCGAAACCTTCTGAGGTACGTTTATTACTTAAAAGCAATAATTTAAACCACTATATATGACTTGCTATTATCATGAGATTATTGAAGCTACTTAATATCAGTTTCCCCTTGTTTAAAGGTCAATAATAACTAAATACATTATTAAAGATCACAAACCGTCCAGTAGAAACTCTAAATGTACTGTAAACACAGAAATTGTTTACAACAGATTAAACGGCCTGTTTTTACAAACATAATAGCCTTCATAATAGAAAATACCACAGCTTTTCGGCCGCTACGGTTGTACACGTTAAGTATTATTGAGCTTTTCTAATTTATCCAGTAGAATTTGTAAATTCCTCATTACATTTTTGTATGCCAGTACAAGTTAACGAAGGCTTAAATCACATCCTGCACATAAACTTAAATACATGGGTTGTTTAAGGGAACACGCTTGGTAGTTAAATGTTTGAAGCATAAATTCTTGCTGATATTATCACTTGTTTCTTGTTTCGTGTTTGAATTCTTGCTCATTCAGTTGTATAATTTCACTAAACGTCGGTCCGGCCTCGGACAAGCTCTTTTGGAATAGGAAATATATAACAAGCTCAAACAATGCAAACTTTGGAGCAAAAGCTTCTGTTTAACATTTGTTATTTCAATGTAATATAGTAGTCCAATGAGAAGGACGTAACACTTACAAAATTCATTAGCCAATATTTACATTAGAGAAAACCGACAAGGTTAGAAAGAGGCCTAAAGAATTTAAAAAATTTAAACACCCTCTTGAGTTAGAGTTCTATTTCCTTTAAATTATTACATGCGAAAACGATAGACCCTGAAATGTAATAAAATTGAAAAATGAGCTTACAGTTTTAACTCATTGTCAGTTTGATTTAAACCAAGTCAAATAAACTCCAACTTGAAACCGAAAATAGACAGTTTGATTTCAATAAACCCATCACAATGTACATTCCCGCGTATATTCCTTGTCTCAAGTTTGTTTTAAAAGAGTATTCGCAATTAACAGGCCATTATTTTAAGTGGCAGGACTACGAGATCCTTTCCGACAAAAAATATTTAAAACGACGATTTGTTTACCCATCAAACACGTTGTTTTCATTTTTGTACTGCGCGTTACTCCTCCTACGCCTTTTGACCGGAACTTACTCATCCCACCAAACTATAATCGCGAGTCTTGTTATAAGTGTCCAATGTGGGGCACTCATATTTCGATGGAAATGGGGAGCCTACACATACTTTGCCAATACTAACAACACTCAAATCAAATTTGAAAAAGCATTTCTTATCATCCTTGCCTCTCTAGGAATACAAAAAGGTAATAGACGAGACACTTTATCTAAAATTGGATAATGATATAAACATCTAATCGTTTCATAGCATCCTTTTTAAAGCTAGAAACATCAGGACTCGGCTTCCTTAAAGCAAATATTTCATTACTAAATGTCATTTCGCTTTCCTACTTTGGAGTAATTCTTGCATTACCTTGCAGTCCTCCGTTCCTCACATCTTGGCACCCACTTTGCAATTTACCAGAATACAAAGGACCGCCTCTATGGCACACCTTCATTCTGGGATCCATTGATGCTTACGTATTCTTGGTAGCAGTGATTGGATATACGTTCATATACTTATTTATAATCATAGCAGGAAACACCTGTTTGAACGAATACTTGAATTGCCTTCTGCTTTCTGGAAAAGGTCACGCTAGAAAAGTCCTACTTCTAAAATTAAAAGGATTTGAGTCTATTCGAGTTATGCAGGTCATTTTAGATTCCTGTGTACGCTATACATTTGTTCCAGGGACACTAGTCTGGGCAATTTCTTTACAAATATTGTTTGCCTACGGGGCTATTCAAGCTGCTAAAGCCCAGAATTCGAACTTTATGTTCATTTTCTTTATTTTGTGTTTGGTTTATAATATACCTGCTTTATTTGTCTTGACCAAGACACCAGGGAGAGTGTGTAGTACATCAAAGTTTGTTGTTAGACAAATGCAAACCTCTGTTAATACAACAAACCTTACAGTTTTTGAACGGAAAAAAGTGTTCTCCCTGCAACCGTTACAAATGCATTTTGGTCAAAATTATTTTGATAGGTTTACTCCTCTTGTCGCTCAAGATTTTGCTACTCAAAATGTCATGTCAATCCTGATATTTCGATTTTAAATGATTCACAGTGACATATTATGCTTTTAAGTTTTCATGGGTTAATTGTTGTTTTAATTCAGTATTATTACATAATTTACAACGAATATAAATAAGAATTAACTAGAGGATTGCCAGGCACTGTAACGTATGTAGTTATTCTTCAATTAAATACAACTCAATTGAAACTTTTGCTCGTTTGCCAAGGTAGCTGGTGTATATACGAGGATCTTACTTTATGCATATTATCATTCGCCATTTTTTAGAGTTTATGATTATGACAATGCCTATTTACATTGAAGTACTACGCCAAACTAAAATTAGGGTGTGCACAATAAAGTACGACGCCTTGTTTATATTTAACCCTTTAATGACAATGAGTGATGCATTTATGATGTGCAAAACTAACAATGCTAACCCTTATGCACACTAACAACTAATTGGTTTTTTGGCTATGTCGCCAAGTTTGAGGAATATGAGGGTATTATATGGATATTTGACCTGACTACGTATATGAAGGGAGATTAGGACCCTAAGCTGGACAGCTGCTTAACAGCCCAAAGGATGATTGCTGGACAATATGGAGAACTACTCCCACTCCTCTTTCTCCTACATGGATGATACAGAATGATGGGAAATGAGAAAGATGTCCTAAAAGGGGACTACAGGTCCACAGGTCACTTCCTCTCACCACACAAACAATGACACAACACAAAAACACTCACACCCTCTTTAACACTTTAATTTGTAGACGAGAATAGTTACAACACAATAATCTGATGAGTACAAAGTGGACTTATCACTAAAATAATAATTAACCTTCGGCTAGGTTTTTTAATTAACTTAGCTCAGAAGGAGCCAATGCTTATGTCCAGTATGGACGGAGGTAGCAGAAATAATGTTTGAGGAAGGAAGAAGAATCACTGTTGAACAATAGAAAAGCGAGAAAGATAACGGCCAGGTTCCTTCTATCTGTGACAATATTGAATTGAAATCAACCTTCACCGTTATTATTACTAGTGAGTGAATGTCTTGAGGCAAATGACAGTTGACAAAGTGTCCCCTCTTAATGTTGACTAAATTATAGAGTTATCGGTTGCATGAATTCCAATTTATTCATTAAAAGTTTCCTTCGCTTCCAAGGTTTGGTTTACCGGAAACATAGATTTGAAT
>JAQGAB010002989.1:0-10577 GCA_034696565.1 Isotomurus graminis
TTGTATTTTTTAATTTAGATCGGATGTCTGGTGTGGAAAACGAGGCTCCTCGTTGGCATGGTGAGTTTTATAAATTTTTATTTACTAACACGTGTTAAGGAGGTTGTGCTATAAAATTCTTAAAATCGCTCATTATATAGAACACTAAACATAGGGCTCTCTTAAATGTAAAAAAAATGTTCCATTTGCAGGAGACGCGAAAAAGAAATAATAATTTCCGGGAACGGATTGCTGGAACCTATTGAAACGAACCCTTCATGCCTTTTTGACCACCTCCACACGCCGGAAACAACAAAAAAACAGACTAAACTACATCTAAATATTTTGAAATTCATGTTTATTGGCTTGTTATTTCATTATGAAACAAATTATCATTGGAATATTCGCATTCAAAAACCATTTCGCTTTTTGTCTTCATTTATTGCTCAATCTGCTAATTAACAAAAAGCTTCAGATCTGGAGAAGTTGCGAATGATTTCAACTTTCAGCAATTAGAAAACATCGAAGAATGAAAAGATGCTGGAACTGGTTTCTAGTTGAACTGATGTTTAGTTTATTCGCAGAGGTAGGGAAAATAAACAAACTTTTTATTGTCATTTTGTCACGTGCTTAGTTGTGACAACTTACAAAAGACCGTATATGTAACGAAATTTAGAAATAGTTTACACATTTAAGGATACTGATGGCAGTGGTGAATGGGAGATGATGATGCAATATATGGTTTATCGCTACATACAGCAACATGGCATGTACAGTTAAACAAAGCTGCTCAAACATGTAATAAAAAAGACGTACTACACCACACTGATATTCTTCACTAATTTTCTAAAAGTTCCAGACCCCCCATGCCAGAGGAGTCACAGACTCTGAATAACCCTAATGAACCCGTATTGACCTTAACAAGTTCAGAGGTTAATGATCAAAAGGAAGAAAGGTGGCGCTGTGAGACTCTTCAGAGGCCACGGAGTTACTCTAAAAGACCTTCGTAATATTTCTCCTACTTTATAAGATAACCTTGCTTTTGACCCTAAGCACCTAGGAGTGGGAACCAACTCTAACTATCATCCACGTCGATAAATAAACCAGGCATACCTTTGTTGTTTTAAATTACGATTTATTAGCATATTTTCAATGATTTAGCACAATCATTTACAACCTCTTATAATCTCAAATTCATTTTCACATCCGTGATACATAAACTAACTAAACAGAACGTCAAATAAATAATTTCAATGCTCACTCAGTTACATGCATCATGTTAACGTTTAAGAAAACACCATTCTTTCCAAACACGTGTGTCTTACACAACAAATTCAAATTGTAATATCTAAACTATAGAACATCCGTTTAGATTATATGTCGATTGTATTACGCAATAATATTTATTGTTCATGAAGAAATGCAGCCTCTTTATGCATTTCTCCTGTTCTTCCGGTTCCGGTGTTTTACTCATACGCATTCACACAGCTACTCACTCATCATTGCTCCCTGTATGGGCAACACCAGGCACCAGAAGCCTCTCCAGTGAGTTTCCCCTTTCACCGCTAGGAGGTGTTAGTATGCACCACCGCTCACTCAATTATTCATCTTAGCATCACCAATTTACGCAGAATGTTCAGATTTACGTTTCACACTATCACTTACCCAGCATTGTACTTTCAGCAGTACACGTGGAATTTTGAACTTGTACATACAATACTCAAAATTACGTTTTAATCTTTGGTTAGAAGTGCTCTGCAGTTCCCGTTTTAAATATAACAAAGGACACATTTTACATACAGTATCCACAATATTATTACGTTTAAACCACGTTGTACACCTACTTTATGTCAGATTAAGTTTCATTGCAGTTCCACTGTTTCACCTTATAAAAACATTCATTATTTCACCAAATTCCACCCATCATATGCACACAGCAACTCTACACGCACCTATTTTTTACTTCATTGGTTAAACAGTTTATTTTTCGTAAGTTAACTAACTTGTCCTACTTCTTTTCGATTAACTTGGTAAAATATCAACGATTTCTGAGGTAAACTCTAAAGTCCTTTGTACCACTAATATAACGAAATATGTTAGAATCCAGAAATGTAATCGATACGATTTAATTAACAAATACATTACATTTATAAAATATTTAATATTACAAACCAATATTACACCGGAAACCCGTGCTTAATAAACTAGTCAAGTGGAAAACACAGTATACATTGCTAGCAAGTCGGTATTTCGCAAGTTTTATTAGTCCACCATTCCCCAGAACTATCTTATTCGAACAAGTTAATATTTTTGCAGAACTCCAGACACAGGAGGCATATAAAAAACCATATACTCTCTTAATTCAATTAAATCGGTAGATATTGTTTAAAAGAGTCGAGTTAATTGAGTTTTAAAGTTTCCTTCTAAAACTACTAAAAGAGGTACATTGTAATTGTAATCTTTTGCTCCACAAAAATCTTGTAGTTTACCGACCTAATACTTATTTATCTTTCTTCTTCTGTCTTACTGTACCAAATGGTCAATAATTTGCTACCAAAACTCCAAACAAACTTAATATTTTGCAACTTGACTAATCCAATTTTTAACTGTAGAGTTCTATAATTATTTTCTCAAACTCTACGTAAGTATTCCAACCCCAAATACGAATTGGTTGAAATTTATTATCATACTTCATTTATACCTTTAGTTCCATACTGGCGTGCTCATTTTTTCTACAGAACTTATCGTCACCATGGTAATCACAACAAAGATGTGGAGATATATTTCATTTGCGTGGAGATTTTGCCCTCCATGTATCATAAGCTTCAACCACAAAACAAAATTTCTGCACCTCACGAGGAACTGGTTTAAATGGTTACTACTTTACTTTGTCACTTCTATTTTGTTAGCTACAGCAGTCGCTATTAACGCTTTTCTCAATATTTTCCTTGATTCCTCTTGTCTCTCGGCGGACAAATACTATATTCACATATTGTTCCTGAAAGTTTTTTTCGGAGGAGTGGCAATAAGTTTGGTCTGCTTCTACACAATCTTCTTCAACAACAATTATTTCGTTATCCTGTTCAACACCATTGTCAATGAGGAGTCTAATTTTCGTGAGTCATTTGACAGTAAACAAAGCCTATATATTGTAACGTTTTGATTTGTTGTAGGGTTCTTAAAAAACACTCACCCAAAATCGAAGATCGTAGAACAAGCCCTGTACACTATTCTTTGTACAGAAATTTGTGCTCAGATACTCGCTGGAATTCTTGCGACTTACTTAGACTTAGATCCAGTTTTTGGAATAGGAAAATGGGCTTTCCGTACTGACATAGGCAATGGTACATTATTACTCTGCTTTAGGCATTTCATTTTCCTTTATATGGCTTACGCTATAATGACGTTTGTCTATGCTTCAGTAGTAGTAGCCTTTACTCAACTGTACTATTTGAACGCTGTATTGTATTTTCTTAAAAACAATGGGCAAAGTACAACCCCTCTACTATTATCACACAAGGCACTATACGCTTTAGTTGGTCAAGTAAATTTCCATTACAAATAACTAAACCCCAAATTCTAATCCAACGAAACATCTTACGTCACACACAAATTGTGTTACTAGAAAATCTGTATAACAAAGTGTACTGGTTATTTTTTCCATTGGGATTGACTATTGTAATATTTCTTTTGATTGGTGTTAGCAGCGGAATTCTTAAACTGTATGGATCAATCCCTACTAATTTGTATCTTACCCTACCAACTTACTTTGTGTTTCTTGCACTATTACTTTTAGTTGGACTCAAGTCTGGGGCCGGTATCCATGAGAATTCCACTAGGTTCTTGGCAAGTGTCAAATTTGGGTTTGCTCTAAATAATGTCTGGGCAAGAAGGGTTAAGTGTGAAAGACCTTGTAGATTAATGTTAGGAACAGTTTGTTCCGCAACAAAGGAACTTGAACCTACTGTATGGTTGTTTGTGTTAGACAGAACCATAGATTGTCTGTTACTTACGATGTAGTACTCATAATTTAATTTTACTTTAACTGAAAACCGAATTAGCCTACAATTGCATAAAACTATTTATTTATGAAGCCTGAATACGTAAATAAACGGGTAAAAGCTGTAATTATTGGTACTTATTGTTTATGACACTTTGCTTGTTATTTGGAATTGTTCACGTGGAGCTATTTAATATTTTTGACATCAAAGCTTCGCATCATTCAATAAATCGATCCCAGAATTATATCGATTTCGCATACACATATAAGCGTTTCAAACAAGAACACAACTTATTTTGTAATAAAACAATGTCGTAATCATTAAGTTTGTTAATTCCCTTGTTAGCTTAATAAACGTGAAATCTAACTTGCAGATGTAGTTATCTACTGATAATATTCTTTTAACAAAATAAAGACAATTGTTACCCTGTTTGGAGATATTTATAATTTATTCAACTGTCAGTACTTCGAGATTCGAGCCAGTCTCTTTAATTTAGACAGCCTTTCTAGGATTCATAATAGGTGAGACAAAATTGCAAAATTTGTTCTGAAATAGCTGCAAATCAATAAAGAAACCGAATATCTTGCAACATATAAATTTTATATTAGCCAACTATATTATCACTTGGAGCTGATCAATTTGGATCACGTGGGTAATGACATACTAGTTAAAGTTGTGAATATTTCATGTTTGGTATCTTTTGTGCAGTTTATGCTAAAACCAGCTATTAATTTATAACAAAAGCTGTAGTCCAAACGAATGTACTTTTTATTTTAAATTTAAATTCAAATTCAAACCAATTTCCGTTTTCATTCGTGATATTAAAAAGCTGAATTCCATTTATGACCAGGTTTTTTGTGGATCGAGAATATCATCGATTTAACTCAAAAGTAAAGTAATCAATATCAAAGTTAGATTTACTTACGTCGAACTTCATTATAAGGGTTAGTACATGAGAAGATAACAACTGCGACTAGTTCTGTGGTACTTAAACTCTAATTAGTACAGCACCACCAGCTTAACATTTTAATCCAGTTAATAGATTTCCTGCGTCTGCATTCATATGAAATGTGAAGCATCAAGTCTGTGTCTGCACTTTACAACCTACAACAGCTGCATGAATGGGAAATTGCTCATTTCTCTCTACAGTAGAACTTAAGAAGACTTTACGTGTGAAGTGTTGATGTGATCATTTTAATTATTGCCAGATGTATCAACCTCTAGAGAAACATATTTCCAAGTACTGTATTCTATTCCAATTCGATTTCTCTCGTTGCCCTGACCTGACCTCCACACATTCATTTAATATATTTTTAAACATTCATCTACCCTCGTGGAGGAGAAGGCACCCATTCAGCTGTACATAAAATAGGCTTTGGTGATGATTAAATGCATACTAAGATATTCTAAGAAAATGAAGAGGGATTATCTATATATATAATTGGCCTAAACCGGTATGTATGTATGTATGTTTGTCTGTCACACCACGTTTGAATTTCCCTCTTCACTGAAACATACTGGGGTAAAGTGAGATTTTCCCCTGATTGCACAGATGCCTATCTTTAAATTTCCCTCTTCTCAGAAACATGAGAAAATGTGAACAATCCCTCGGGGTATAAGGCATAAGACGGGTGCAATGCCTGAATGACGGGTGCGATGCCTGAATGAGGGGTGCGATGCCTGAATGACGGGTGCAATGCCTGAATGACGGGTGCGATGCCTGAATGACGGGTGCGATGCCTGAATGACGGGTGCGATGCCTTAATGACAAGTGCGATGCCTAAATGACGGGTGCGATGCCTGAATGACGGGCGCGATGCTTAATGACGGGTGCGATGCCTGAATGACGGGTGCGATGCCTGAATGACGGGCGCGATGCCTGAATGACGGGCGTGATGCCTATACAGCGATCAAAGTGCGATGCATTGTTTTCACACATGCGATGCCAAAATATATATCGAGCGCGCGGTGAGGCCGCGCGCCGATTCGTCTATATTTTCTGTTGCCCTAGAGCGATGCCCGTTAACGGGCTGCGATGCCTAGTCGAATAAAATGGGCGAGTGATATTAAACTGGAGTTGGTTTACACAGTAAAGAAGATTAACAGATTTTATTTTTAACTCGATTCTAACAATAGCTAGTGTATTAGAGTACATCACCAAAGGAAGCACAAACACACCTGACATTCTCTGCGAAATACTTTGTAATATACCAAGGATACGAACAGAAGGATAGGCTAACACAACTAAAGGAGAATCTCCGTCTGGATTTTATTATTTCATTAGCTTTGTGAGCTTCAGTCACACGACTTAAAGTGACGCAAAAAATCCTTGAATTCCTAGCTGACTTTGTCATATCAGTATTCCACCGAGTAAAGTGGCCTAGAGGGTTTTTTAATCCCTCCCTGTGGATTACTACGGTCCTTGTGCTCATTTATTGTGCTGAAACCTTCCATAAATTTCGGTATTCTCAGTGAAATAAAACAACAAGTGTGGTTAGAATTAAACGACAAAACTCAGCTGATGAATGGATTAAGACTATTCTATACAGGATGAACGACATGGAAGATGAATTCGCACTGCACAAATATGCCGTTGATGGATTAATTGAATTCATTACGTGAGATTTCTCTATTCCTAATATTTCGGGATTAATGATGTATCTGAATATTTTAGCTGCAAGGTTATTTGAATACTTTGGGATTCCATGAAAATGCCAGTGACGCAAGCCGCCCAAAATCATACCAACCTTGTGGGAATAGAATTTTGGGAGCAAATCAGACAACCTGGACTCCCTTTGGGTCTTCGAGTTGCGTGAAAATATTGAGTGGCCTTTACACCTTCGCCAACGCCACTGCAATTTGTAAACAACAATACAGAATCGATGAGCTAAACTGTTTTTGTATATCAGATGAGAAATCATAAAACGCGTTTGGTCAATTTTTTTATGGCGCTGACAGCTTTAACATTTATAAGCAGAAAAAAGGCTGATTGAATAACGATTATATATCACACGTCCTAACGACTGAAGTGTTTTTTAAATCTGAGTCTTCAGGCTGTTGAGTTTGTAAATTAAGTTCTTCTGGTCGATTGCATTGATCATCCAATTAGAAAACATATGTCAACATGATGAAGATAATGATCCTTGTCGTTTCTTTCTCAAACTTTTTAAACAATGAACTCCCAGTTGTTTAAGACCATGTGGAGTTTTGAAAATTTCGTCGTCTTCTCCACACGAAATAAACTCATACGAGAAGTCGCGGTTACTGAAAGTACATTCACATACCCGTTGATTCTTAGGACTCGGTACTTTATAAATCGCCTGAGGCCAAATTGTCGTCTTCCGACCTGGTTTGTTCCCTCTACGTTTTGGAAAAGCGTGTACATAATGACGGTTCATTTCATGCCGTGCGAGTACATTTAAGGCGTTCATACGCAGCCTTTTGATCACAAAACTCAGCTTTCATGACACAATTTCTGTGTCTGACTTGTCGAACAAGGAATGGAAATGCATACGATTTACAATGGTAGTACTCTTGGCCGTCGGAATTCAAAGATGGACCATTCTTTCGCCCTTCGATGTTATTGTGGTTGTAGTTAGAAACAAGATTCATTAAGGCGGAATTATAGGTGCGATTCAACGACTGACCACATTCTAATCTGTAACTGCAGTGTTCTATTGGGGACTGTACATATCCCTCTGGAGTTGTATTATATTCCTTTCCGTCACTTCTTTCTACTCCAGGGATGTCACTGACAGGAGAACAAAGGAAGAAGAGAAAGCACCGTTGGGATGAGAGAACACCGTTGGGAAGAGAAATTGCGGGGAAGGAAGAGAGGTTGCAGTTGGGAATTTGGGAAGAGAGAGAGCACAGATAAGAAGAGAGAGAACACTGGGAATTATGGCAGGAATGTCACCTCATATCCCGATGCAAAGTGAGACACCCAACACGATCTGCGTCTGCGCTCTCCTCTTTCGGACAGTGTGGCCCACCAACGCATCACAACTCTACAGACGTTCCTTCTTTGACGTCAGCTCAAGTTATAACGTCAACTCCAACGTCGACTGATTCACCATTAGCCCAATAATATAGGACCTCTACACGGCACTGACGCCATCCGGATTTCGCAAATTCCTCAAGAACGAGGCCAGATGTCCTCAAAGGTAACAAAGAAGCGTTTGATGACCCACAAAGCGTTACAGACTGTCCATCTGGAAACTCGGAGAGCAACTAAGCGACCAAGGAAGTTCCTTGAGTTCCATGCGATGGAAGGAACAATTCGACGCAGAGGACACCGACGACAACGAAATGGTTCCTCCACAAGACGATAGTGACTTTATCCAAGAACCACGGTGAACCTTAACTCAGCTATACATTCTTAGAAACACCAGGTGGAGACCCAGCTGCCTGCGGTTAACAGAGACCCGTTCGTCGGAAGACTTGAAATTCTTTTAGACTGTGGAGAATCCCTCAATTCCACTGATGGGACACGAGAATCTTGACTTTTTGTCCGTGACTTTTTGTACAGGTCCTCTAGTGATTGTGACCACCTCCACTATCCAAGAGAACTTTGTACGTCTGTACCCACCCCGAAGAACCCTCCTTACACACCCACAACTGTCCCAATAGACCACGGTAAATGTATGGAGGAGCCAACACCTCCGTTAGCATCAGTATTTTTAGTATCATCCCTCACGTCAACTGAAACCCCACAACAGCCATTCGAATATAATGACGTAGTCCGTTACAACCTGAATACTTGACCACCCAAGTTCTCCAGCCACTCTCACTGCAACTCCAGAAACCCTTTAGAAGTAATCAGTGGAACCCACGGAGAACTTTGAGACAAGCTCTCAACTCCATTGGTCACTGGAGGGTCCATTCACTCACTTTTGAACCCATAAAAATCACCTGCATATTTCCTGGAATCCCGAACAAGCTCAATTGCTGACCCTGACGTCCCTCCGTCCTCAAATGAACCGGAGGATCTTCCACATATACTAACTCCATTGACCCTCACCCTTCAATCTTATATAGCTCCTTGGAAATTTCAACATCTTAGACATCCTCTGATTACTCAACATGTAAGCGCGCACCGTTGGCTTCCATCATCGCATCTGAAACTTAATGGTTCACGTTGTTCTGTTTACTTAACCCGTTAGGAATAGACTACGTTAATCATTCATTACGTTTGACATTGTGAACTCGATGACAATACTTACACAGTAGATCCGGTTTCATGAGCTTTTCACTGCGAGCGAATTACGCACAATTCTAATAGTCCTCATTAATCTATAAAGCGCACCTGAGTTGTTGTGTATGCATGAAATGTTACCTGTGCCTTGTTTGTATACTAAAAGCTGATAAACTTATTTGTTAATCGTTTTCACCTTAACTGTCATTAGAAGGTAAATAACATTTGCGTACCTTACCTGCAAGAAGCAGTATCACTGGAATAAAAACAATCAAATTAAAAATTTTCCTGCTCGTCAGTAATGGCTTTTTACAACAAAAATATTATTCCTGAATTCCCCGTCATTAAAAAGTAGTTACGATTTGATTGTAGCTGTATAATTTCTAAAATCCCAAATTATTTATCGTTTTTATTGTTCACTCAAGTGGATATAAAACCATAGAGACTTTGAAAATTAAACATTCAACTTCAAACTGTCGACAAAAAAATTCCGAATTAACGATGAAATTGTTCACTGCATTCTTCCTATTGGTGCTTGTCGCCACGGTTGCTGTGTCCATATCAAATGCGGAGCCAAGTAAGTTAATTGCAATTGATATTAGGCACCACACACACGGATTAATTGCTACATTTTTATGTTTATTTATCATTCTTCTTGGTGCAGGGAACGACGCTCCCGGTCGGTATCGCTCCGGTGAGTTTTATTTATACAAATATATCAATAATTATCCGTAACTTTATTTAAGAAAGGAAAAAATATTACATCTTGGGCACGAGAGAAACATGAAATCGTTGACACCAATTAAACACACAAATGTTATTATAAAATTGTATAATTTGCAGGAGTGTACAGACTAGAGAACGACGCTCCCGGTAAGTTGTTTGAGAATTATCTATTACAATAATAGTGTTGTTTTAATCGGAAAATCTTAAAAAATCTCCAATTTATAAATTAAGTGTTGTAATCAGCATTTAAAACACCGATATGAACTTACAAATGCATGCTTTGATTAAGATCGGATGTCTGGTGTGGAAAACGAGGCTCCTCGTTTTCATGGTGAGTTTTATAAATTTTTATTTCCGTATACATGTTAAGGAGATTGTGCTATAAAATTGTTAAAATCGCTTATCAAATCGTACAATAATTGAAATTGTATATAATAATAAATAGCAATCTTTCATAAATGTGAATGAAAATGTTCCATTTGCAGGAGTATAATAAAACAGATAATAATTGCCGTAATTGGATTGCTGGAGCCTATGGAAACAAACCGTTCATGCTTTTTTGACCACCTCCACACGCCGGAAACAACAAACAAAAACATACTAGAATACATCTAAATATTTTGAAATTAATGTTTATTGGCTTGTTATTTCATTACGATACAAATTATCATTGGAAT
>JAQGAB010002990.1:0-10577 GCA_034696565.1 Isotomurus graminis
CTTATCACTGGGAAAGTTTTCTTCTATCTTTTCATAAATAACACGGAGCCTCTTGAAATTAGCTTTTATCGTCCTCAACGTGTCCTGAAATTTTGGTTTTCTATCCATACCGGCTGCACTGAACTTCCCATCGGGTGGCTGGGAAAATTAGAAATTGAAGTCAATTAAAAAATTGTATCCGACCAATCGTAAATACCAGCAACCTAAACAACAGCACATTCCAATCAACTACCTGTGCTGTCCTAAGAGTCTGGAAAACTTCTTGAGTTCTGGAAATAATTTCTTGCACCGTCTCCTGTCCAAATCGGCACAAAGTTGCGGCATTCAATTCCTTTGACTGTTGCGCAGGCTGTTGTTGTTGTACTTGCTGTTGTTGATTAACTCCAAGACCTCCACCCACTGCCCCACCCATTCCTCCTCCAGACGAAATACCCTCACCAACATTTCCTCCAGGTCCTCCAGACATTTGAAAATTAGAGTTCGACGCAGGAGCAGCCATTGCTTTTTAACTTGGATTATTTATTGGATATTTATCTGTTATTGGATTTGGATATCTGTTAAAAGAACAGCCTCAAAAATAGTAAAAAGTTCGGAATCTTTCAGCAGTGAAAAACTGACTGCCAAACAGTAAACAAACACACCACAAACCCGGTCTGCCCATTCATGCCGATGGCTGTGAAGTGTCTCATATTACCCACAGAGGCTCGTGCGGGTATTGTGTGAGTGGAGTGCAGTGAGAGTGTTGGCCTAGCAGGATATCCTCATTGTGTGTGAATGGTCCTTTGCAATTCCTTTGCTGGTTTGTTGTGGGTCGCCTATTGCGGCAAGCACACGCGGGTAGGGAGTCCAGCATAAAAGCATTCTTGCCTTTCTGCCTGCCAGTTTGTCTGTGTCTGTGTGCGCTGTCGGATGTCTTTGTCTTGTCGTGTTGGTTCTTGGTTATAATTTTGGTCGTTTTCGTGAGCGTTGCCGTTTGCTGGTGAATTTAATCGTTTTTCCTGCGTCGTGTCGATAAGATTCACATCTACTCAACGCTTCGACCTGAAGTTATCTTCGTTTTCTAATCTACAGGAACACCCGGGTAAGGTATGAGTTGTCGACAAATTTTTGCAATGTTTTTGACTTGGTCGTCGTCGTGTACCAACCTAACGAATGACATACGTTACAGGGTTATCATACGTACCTCATCGAACGCTACAGGGTTACGGTACGGATCGTCGGTTATCAGGATTACTGGGTGCGGACCTTGTCTTTGCTGGATCGACATTCTCTCACCTGTTGGTATGATAATCAGTGTTTATTCTTAAATCAAATCTTCATCCTAAAATGTTTGTGGCCTGTGGTCAGTTTGATATGAAATATGAATGCATTGAGTAGTAGTGGCTTTCAAATAGAATCTTGCCGTGGCTTCCTCCTCTGTAGCTCTTCCAGCTCGATATTTCTGTGTTATCTGATACACCTGCATTACATTTTCCTTACTGACATGTGATAATGTGAAAGTAGTTTGTGAATTTTTAACTCGCTGGCTTGGTTCAACTGCACAGAGTGTCACTTTATTTTTTAATTGTAAAACTACAGATAATAATTTACTATTTACATGGTTGAGCTTTGTGGTAGGATGGCGTGCGTAGGTGTTCTTTCTTAATTTACTTTTATGAACGGAAACTTGTTTCCCATTTTCGGCCGAATCCCTGACATTGGGTCTGCTTTAGGGTCGCCTCCAAGGAATGCATTCATGTCCAACCAGTAGTATAGGCCAGAGGGAGGGGCGGGGGTAGTGGTCTGCAGATAACTACCCTGGCTTCCACCAGTTCCGCCAAAGTAGTTGAGGAGTTGGTTACTCCCAGACTGCGTGTTGGAATCCGGAACTCCTTGGGATGGAGATGGTGCCTGAGGGTTCAGGAAATTCGACGAGAATAAGTTGTTGTTGTTTGTATTTGTTGAACCGCCGAATAGGGAAGCTAAGGAAAATTCTGGGGCTGCGGCAGGGACAGTTGGTGGTAGCGGATTAGATCTTACAGGGTTGACTTTGTTTGCTCCTTGATGTGACCCGAAATTAAGTAGCTGGGACAGTAAGTCAATTGAATTTTGAGTGGTGGTTGATGTACTACTTAGTGAAGTGGGAACAGTTGATGGAAGGGATGCTTGCGTGGTAGTTGCAATTGCTTGGACTATATTTTGCCGAGGTTCACTAGGTGAAGCTGCTACGGGAGCTGAAGAACTTGGAATACTTTGAAATGGTTTCAATTGGTTGTTGAACAAATCAAGCATACTTTGGAGGGCTGGGTGTAGTGTTGTGGTTAAGGGTCCTCTTGTGGGAGGCTGTGTGGTTATTGCCACGGTAGGTCTGGGGGTGGTAGTGGTGGTTGTAGTTGTTGTAGGTTTGGGTGTGGTTGTTGTAGTAGTGGTTGTAGTAGTTGTTGGGGATGCCTGGCTTTCTAGAAAAGCAAAGATTGACTTAAGGTCTGCATCGCTTAGACCTTCACCACTTGATGGGGATTGTGATGATGAGCTGATAGTTGGTGGAATTGACGATGACGTTAAATCTTGAGAAGCTAGACCGAGTAAGGTCTCCAGGTCGAGCTGTGGGCCCAGTGCACCACCAGAGTTTCCTTGGGGGTTCGACAGCAATGCTTGCAGCAAATTCAGATTTGCAAGTGCTGAACTTTGTGTCTGGAGAGGATTTGCTGAAGCAGTAGGAGTGGCTGAAGCAGACGCGTGATGTGACTGCAGCAGTGTCTGAAATATGTTGGGAAGGACTTCACTGCTACTTTTTGTCTGATTTATAGTCAGGGATTCAGTAGGAAGTGTCACGGGAGTACGTTTGTTTTGGGATTGATTTTGAACCAAACTAAAGAGTTGCAGCAATTCATTAGAGTCTCCTTGAGATGGAATTGACAATGGAGAATCGGCTGGTGCCCCAGCTCCTATTCCAAGAAGTTGCTCGATGAGCAATTGTTCTGCTGAAGTAGTTTCCAGAGACGCCGATGATGACTCTTTTTCCTTTGATGATCCTTGTATAGAACCAATAGTGCTTGTAGATGGTGACTGAGTTGGACCTGAAGTACTTATTTTCAACAAATCACTAGAAAATGGAGATAATGAAGAAAATTTGTTTCCTTCGGTTGACAAAGAATCTATCATTTCTGCGAGTGTGTTAAAAGATTGTTTATGATTTGTTGAACTAGACAATTTTTTGTCATGAGCTAGTTCTGTTATATTGAGGATTCCTAATCCTACACTGCTGCTTGTTGTAGGTTTAGAAGTTGTTGAAGTTGGCTTTACGGAAGTAGATTTAATGGTGGTTATAGGCGATGGAATTTCGGAAGGTCTTGGTGGAATGGATGTCGTAACTACCACAGTCGCCTTAGGAGTTACAGGTACAGTGGAAACTGCACCTGTAGTTTGGACTGTTGTTGGTTTTGTTGTGACCTTAACAGTTGATGTTGACACACTGGTTGTTGTTCTCTGAGTTATGTGTTTGGATTCTTGTTTGCCTATGGTTGAAGATGTCGACAATGATATAGTAACTAGTGGTGTGGACGGTGTCGTTATCTGATGTCCAGTAGTGGTCTTCATTGTGGAAGTAGAACGATCAGGGGATTTAGAGTATGGAACAGTTTGGGATTGAAATGGAGGATGAGGGGGAGTCCAAATTCCTGTTTTTGATGCACCATCATCAGAAGAGAAAATACTGTCATGATTTAACAAAGGATGCTTCTTCCTCAGACTGGATGGTACAAAACCCAAGTCATGAGCTATTGGAGTTTGTCCCACGTTATCGCTTAAGGAGTGAGTTATGTCGACGGTTTTATTTTCGGGAGTTTTTGAACTGCCTTCTGATAAAATTGTGTCAGAGTTAAGTAAAGGATGTAGAATCTGAAGCGTGAATTGCAACGAGTTCTGCAATTCGTTGGAGATAGGAGTTGAAGAATTGACATATGCATTGTTGCTTTCTTCTGTGTGAAGATCTGGAGAGAGTTCTCCACTCGAATTAGTTCTGGTTCGTTTCTCTCCAGAGTCTCTCTTTCCAATTAATGATACATCTGAATCAGACTCGCCTTGATTCAGTATGTCGTCGTTTAAAGACAGCATAGACGCCTTCCACACATCATGATTTATTTTATGGTGATGCTGTTTTTTCTGTGGTCTTTTGTGTGGTTGTACTGTAGACGACACCCTATTTAAATCATTTGTTTCTTGGTTTTCCAAAATTAAAGGTGGTTCTTCAATCTTGAAAATTTTGAATATTGATGGTTCTGCAGTTGACAAAACCCGTGCCGCAGCTCTAGGTACTTGAGTAGTGATACCTTTGACTTTTTTCCTCCTGCGAATCACACGTTTACGTTTTACAGTACCGTTTGAGTAGTCTGCTTGTGTCGGACTAGGACTAATAATGGTAAACTCTTTAGCTGATTGAATTTCTCCAAGAGAATCCGAGAATCCTGCGCCCGTTTTTTCTATTGATGAGAGTTCGCTACTTTCAATATACTCGTATGAGGCAATTTTAGAACTAACATGACGGGCATTGTGTCCAAGTAAAATTAGGAATAATAATTTGCAATTCAGGTATTTCATTTTGAAAGTGAGCTGATTGAGAGGCTTATTTCACTGATCACTGTTGATTGGCAATTTTTGTCACATGTTAGGCTGTAAAAGCAACTTTTATTGTAATTGCTTTGCTATTGAATTATTATCAGAACGCTGTCACAGGATTAAAAGTAAAATTAGCTTGTCACAGAGCACTGAGCACCAAGTGCAGAGTACGAAAACTATCTGTTAAATCTATTTATGCTATAAAAAAACATGTGCTTTTTTTAGCTACCTAGTTTACTTGTTGCTGTCAGTAAAATTAAAATAGTGAAAACAAGACACTTGTCTCAAAACTTCCTGAGACTGTAGGATAGATTCAAGACTTGTACATCTCTGTCTTAAAGAGGGCCTTCCTACGTTGAGTGTTTAATGGTGAAGGCGAATTACTAATGACGAAGATGTAGACTTGTGGATAGGACTATACTCGGTATTCTAATTGAGTGAAGCCCTACTCATCTTAACAAAAAGTGGAAGTAGCCTTTAAATTGTTTTCGCACATCACCCATTACTTGCTATGCATAGATCGTGGTGTACTTTCTCTTTCAAATACGAGTAATAAGCTAAGTTTGCTTAGGAGAAGTTGCTTCATTCAAGTTTGCTTTACAGTGGTGGTGCTGCAATTTTAACGCTGTTTCGTAAAGTATAATTCAAATGGATTATACATGCTTAGGTTTGGCGTGAGTCAGTACAATTTCTAAGTCCTGTTGCCTGTGGGGTCAGAGGTATAACCACTCACTCCTGTATAGCTGGGTGCTGAGTAGACTCTCGTTGTTTTATGCTTGAGGAGTGAGGCTTGAAGGAATAATCTGGTTATTGCAGCTAAAGAACCTTTGTTCATTACTTGAGATTAACCGAGGATTTGCGCGAGCTGCGAATATGTATTATCCTGTCTAGAAGTCAGTGCATGTAAGTTAACATGATGAAGCTAGGTGGTTAGTGGAAGGCAAACATTTAGAGAGTGAAAATGAAATGATCGAGATTTACTTTATAGATTAGTGTTTCCTTGTTCCTGCATGTTAACAAGTAATTGGTGTATTAGAAGATGTAAAGCACGTAAAATATAGAACAAGGATTCAAACAATCATCTCTTAATCCAAAATCAAAAATCCAAGCTAATCAAACTCGTTCTTTTTAAGCAACAAGGCATGTCAAACTCACTGGTTTCGCAATGATTATAACATTATGGATAAATGATTTTTTAACTTACTGCAGACTCTTTAATTGTGTATCTTGTTCGTACGAGTCGATTTTGTTAAAACGGTAGCACATATACATGTAGAAATATGCATGCACATGCACACTAAAGAATTAATCAGTGCAGCAAAAATGCTTAATTTTCTGCCTTATTTTGGCTGGCGTGCTCAATGTTTCCGGAAAGAATTAGTAGCAATTTGTCGCTCACCTTCTGCCTTGTGTTCTTCTATCTCTATACTGTACTAGAATAATCTAAATATTAATTTCTCGATTATGCATTTACTGTATGTCTATTTATTTGCAAACTCATACTTACAAGCAAGTCGTAAATTAGATTTTGTCTTACTGTCTGATTAATGGTCGCTTGATCAAGAATAGTGGATTAATTTTTATGTGGGTCTCACGAGTTTCCTTTTTCTGTAACAGAAGCTGTAGATATGTAACGGTGAAATGGGGACAAGTTTTATGGCAAGTAGCAGTAACGTGAACTATCGGCCTCATCTTGTGTCTTGCATTTCCTGACCGCTTAAAGAAAAATAGAAATGCGAAATCTCATTACTTCAGATTCTTCTTTTTCTGGAAGTTATTCATGTGAATTTAGTGTCCTTAATTGCCATTTCTTACACCTCTCTGAGAACATCATCATTACACATAATAGAACCAAATAATTTCAGCTAATCAAAGCTGTCTGAAAGAATTGTATTGCATATCTCACGCTTGGAGGAATTGTTCTGCATTAATTAAATTTCACCGGCATTTATAATCAACTGCTTGAGCTCTAACAAGTAGAATAAAAGATGCTACTAGGATGATCTAGATCTAGCCCACTGTTAATGTTTTAGTGTAGTTGGTAACTACAGTATGGTGAGCTGAGATTAACTCTCTAGATGAAAATAGTCACTTATTCAATTGTATGTGGTTGGGCTGTTGGGCATGCTAACTTTTAGATTATCATTCATGACGATGACTAATCTTGAATCTTGACTGGTCACACATCTTAGGCATCAAAATATCTTGGTGACTTTTTCTAGCTTGAGATATTCTTCTTCATTATCAGGTCAAATATTAAAAGCGATGGCTTCTTTTCTCTCTCCGTCTCTGCATCTGTTTTTTTCTTGGGAATAATTAATTCCTCGCTGCTGTTGATGTTGATTACGCTTGCGAGACGTGTATTTAAAGAATCATCTCACCCGTTAACGTGTGTGTGTATGTGTTCTGCATTTACAAAATTTACATAGGCTTACAATTTGCGTTAGAATTCTTGTAATTATGAGTGTATCATCTACCGATATAAATGCAATTCAAAAAGTGAGATGTGTTCGGTATATTTCAGAAGATGGATTCAGAACCGTCAGCTAAACAGCAAGAGTATCTTTCATTATCAGCTGTTGAGACTTTGAACAGTGCTATTAAAAGCAATATAGTTCCCAATCAAGAGTATCTTTTGCAAGGATCTATTTTGGATAGTGGGGTGGAAGTTCTCTTGCATCGACTTCGGGGACTTTGTGACAATGTGGACTCGGGTCCTGAGACATTTCATGATCATGAAGCGTGCTTCGTTCTCGCAGCTCCTCCATCTACGACACAACCTGCTCCTCCCCTAACATTGAGAATTCGCAGGGCAGTTGATGATACTCAAGCTCCGTGGCATTTGCGATATGTTAGTGACGACTTTATAAAAGATTTTTTACTAATTTTTACTCCAATAATTTGCAGTATAGTATAAGTAATCAAGCTAACTGATTTTAGATGGGACAAGCGGAATTGGGAGACAAGAACAGGCCTACAATGATCCGTAATACTCTCGACATAGCGGTGGGATCTGATATAGTTGAATTTTTAAAAGAGCTGGGTTGTAGAAGAGAATTCGATTTTGTTACCAAAGGGTTTCTGTTTCGTAAGGGAAGACTAAAAATTGTAGTAGGAAAGATTTTTCGGTATGAAGCTGGAAACAAACCTGCCAATGAGTTAGAACAGGTTACAGGCTCTCACTATGTGGAAATGAGTGTGGTTGCTCCTACTGGTCAAGACGCTGTAGGTGAAGACATGAAAGTACTTGCGGAACAACTGAAACCACTTATAAATCTTGATAAAGTAGATCCTCGACGCATTCCATAAAATTATTATCGTGAATTACGATAGTGTAGAAGCTTAAGGAAGAATTCAAGTGTAATATTCTTTGTGTTCTTTAATAAACTGTGTTATGTGGTATAATCGAATTCTGTATTTTATTTACTGCGATCAGCACGATGGTAATATAACATTTTTGAAACGGCTAATTCTTACGTCTAGAACTTAAAAATTCGGTACTCGTTCAATCACTGTATGGTGAATCAAATAACTCATTCAATATTACGACAACTAAATCATGGAAAACTCGATTTATCACAAGGCAAGAGTAATGCAGATAATAAATTCCTTATAAGCGATCTAATAACTCAGTCCAAAACTGTAATATCGCTTCTTGAGCCTGTGGCCACTTTCGGTGCGCTACGAAAGCTCCCAATCCAATCAAAATTGATGTTAACAATCGTATCCTAGAACCTACAAATGGAGCTAAAGCTGAGGCAACAGTGGCTACTAGCAATAGTAGTAACTGAAGCATGGTTAGTCCAACATTAACAAGTTTAACGGCAAGAGCCCTTGCAGCTGAATTTTCAATGCCTTCAATTGTGACCAATTGCTGCTGCTGTTGTTCCAGTCGAGATATCTACAACATTAACACCAATTCAGACAAATGAAACAAAAGTATATGGTCGCTTGGACGGTAAAAGGTATATTACTTTAGTCTGACACGCTTCTAGCATCTCAGCTAGATCTCGTAAGCGTTCCTCACTTTGGTAGCTTAATTTTTCTTCCGCATCTGCCAAAGCTTGTTTCAGATTTCCGGTTTCTGCCTGATGTAGTTCTGTCAGATCGTTGACTTGTTCTTCCAGACGTTCGGCTCGAAATCTTTCTTCTTGTAAACCTTGACATATGAAACTACTTTCCGAACCTGTTTGGTTCTGCAATGTTCATGACAAAATTGAAAATTAAAGTTTACACATCGTGTAACAAATGACATTTTTTAACGTGACGCCATCACAATACCTTAAAAGTTTCGAGGTCTTCTCGCATGCTGCATAACTCTTCCTTAATTTCGTTTAGCTGCTGGAATACTAAAACAAATTCCGTTTGGTTTGGCGTGATCTTATTTTCGTGACCTAAACTGCTGCTTTGGGCAGACTCGGAACATTCGGAGGCTGGAGCTTCTTCTTCTCCTGCTGGTTTAGTTTGCAATCCACCACTTCCTCCACTGGGAACAGGATAACGATAATATCGTCTTCAAGTTTTCATATATCATACATATAATAATACGGAAGGGTTAGTTAGTCCAAACTACTTGCTACTCACTACTCAAACTACAGATAGGTAGGTGGTTAGTTAAAGAAAAATGTAAAGATTTGTTAATGGTGTACGATACCTGGCCTCTCCTCCAGGTATATTTGCAGACCCATGATAGTGACCAGCAGAGTGGGTACCATCAGTATCCCTTGCGATTGCGTGAGTTATATTGTCTGCTGAACCGAATTTCTGTTTCAGAAGGTACGACGCGATTTCTTTAGGTTTGGAAATGACTGTCCTGTAAAACGATATCAATTCTTGTAATTTTTTGCGTCTGTTTTAACTTGTACAGTTGTACATTATTGTAGGTGATTAACAGCAACAGACACAGCTAAAACTCATTGGTTGATTAATGCAATTTTTACAAGTTATTCTATTGTGTATGCTACTACTACTAAAGATTAGACTATGGAGTTAGAACAACTAATATTAATAGGAATTGCTGCAAAGCTGTAAAACTGACACAAAACACGCACAGCTATGCTCACGGTCATAAACTAAGAACATATATAATAGTGAAGCAATGTTAACACACATTATTTCTTTTGCAAACTTAATCATAATACAGTTTAGCGTTAAAAAGCTTGAAGATGAAAAATGTTACCAACCCTGAGATCCCAGTGATGCCATCCTTTAAGTTCTCACTGACAGACCTTAATTCATAAAATTATACCTCGCGATGAATTTTTGTAATTTGGCGAAAATAATAAAGCTATGTTTAAGGTGACGTCAAGGGAAACGCGCTTAGTATATTTGTGATAATTAAACCCGAACAAGAATTACAGTTTCTAAGCACATACTATCCCAGACACAGGCATAAGTATGACCAACAAAGCTCAGAGCAGAGGTGTAAGCGTTCACTGGTTTCGTTCGTTCGTTCACTCACCGACCGATCACTCCGTTCACTCACTCGTTCTTTTCATATCAGAAATATTTTTGCCGTTCGTTCACTCAGAACGGCATTTTATTGATCGTTCGTTCACTCATTTTTCGTTCACGTGAACGATTTTTATTTGCCGTTCGTTCGTTCATTTTTCGTTCACGCGAACGATTTTTTTGTCGCTCGTTCGTTCATTTTCCGTTCACGCGAAAGAATTATTCCATCTTTCGTTTAAAAATAGTTCGTTCACCCGAACTGAATTTGAAACGTGTTCATTCTTGCCTCAACTTGACCAAATATGTACCGAATGTACCCTATTTAAAATTTTTCTTCACCTATGATTTGGGGGTTCGTGGCAGATCGTGAACGGGATATTTCTATCGTTCACTCACTCATTCAGTGCCATGTTTTTCGTTCGTTCGTTCACTCATTTTTGAACCCCACAAACTATTTTCGTTCACTCGTTCGTTCTGAGTGAACGAGTGAACGGCAGTTTTCGTTCACGTGAGTGAACGATTTACACCTC
>JAQGAB010002991.1:0-10576 GCA_034696565.1 Isotomurus graminis
GTTGACTTGCTAAACTTCTACACACGACTCATTCAACTTTTATGAAAGCGAGAGAGATAAAGTTTCGCAAAATATTTGGTAACAACCAACCGTACCCCTTTAAAGATATGGCGATGCTCATCAAAACACTTCCAATGAAAAGAACAACTCCGCCAGTACACATACACCAGCCCCCTTTTATACCATTAGACATGAGTGATGTTTGCTCATAAAGTTTCCAAGTGTTTACGCTTTCCATTCCAACTTCTGCTAAATAAGCTCCCAACTTTCTAGTCCCCAGGTTTTTGCATAAAAATGAAGGACCCACTTTCTCCTCACAATGAAAGCACACCTTCTTCCTTCATTCCTCCCGGAATTAAATTACATAGGAATCTCCTCCTTAACAATATATACCTCCACCACCTTCGTAGTTATTATTAGTGTCAGATAGCTCAATATGTTCTTCCAAAAACTCATGCCTTTACATAAACCTCTTCCAAGAAACCTCAATCTCTAAATCTACTCGCAATAATTCCACAACTGATTTCACATTATAGACTCTCCTATAACTCCTTAACCTACAGAACCATTTTGTAGGTGAAAAAGCCCACACAATTATTCTACTTTCCCACAAGAAGAAGAACCAAAAGACAAAATACAATTGTACGAACAACCACAATCCTCCAGATGCTACACACTCGATCCTTATTCCTTCATGTTGTGGTTTACCATTCGCGTGTGATATCGTGATGTCTCATATTGCCATTTGCCTCCGCGTCTTTATTGCTTTCCGTAATGTAACTGAAAGACGCCAATAAAAAGACACTTAACTCCACCACAGAGGAAAATAGAAAAAGCCTCAGTCTCTCTCTCCTGTCTTTTATATTTCTCTGAGTGAAAGTCCAGTCTCCTCCGTGAAGATCTTCCCAAGTTCCAAATACAAAAAGCTAGTAGTGCATTATACACAGAGAAATAAAACCCATCTGGCTTATTTCTGGCACATCCTTACGATCCATTTCTTTCAAGACTACGCTCTGTGTATATTTATACATATACGTGAGTTGGTGAGCATCTCCCGATGTCAGATCAGCGCCAGAAATGTGTGTCACTTCTGGGACAAACTTATGACTTGCTTGAGCTCAGAGAGAGCCACTCCAGAAAGGCTTTGTCATCGACCCAGGAGATTACTGCGGGAGAAATGTGTCTGTACGAGAGTTATGACGATGGCTCACTTTAATCTGTATGGACCACACCATCTCTCACCATCACTACATCTCAAACACAACCCAAATCCGAGAAATCACTAGTCCATTTCATACTATCCATTCATACGTAGTCGAGTGAATAATACGTGTCATTGTCCGTATCCAACTAAATCTTCTATACAACCATGATACTTTCTCCGAATGATTTATTCCCAAATATGTATTCCTCGGAAATAATCCATACCTATTATTCCTCTTCCATTCACAATTTAAGCATCTCATGGAATCTGAAATGCGCGTTTAATTTCTCGTCTATCTCACCAGATTAGATTTGTACAAAAATGTTGGGTCTTTAGTCCATTTTAAGGACTGAAGGGTGCTTAAAAATTAATATTACACTAGGTTATCCATCTGCGAAGAAGAACGTACTGCTTATGCTACTAGATTCTCTAAAAGTAAGGAATTCTGTTACCTCACCTTAAATCTCAAAATCATCCATCACTCGTTAACCCTTAACCATAAAGTCCAACCCGTACTTTCTCTACTTTCTCCTTGTAAAACCCTCCCAGCCCTACCTTTCCACACATCTCATTTCCTCACGTGTATCTGTGTGCAACAGTTTCATCAAAAACCTTCTTCTTAAGTTCCACCCACATGACAAATAAAACACAAATATTATCATCTTATGAATTTCTTTCCTTCACCACCTCAGGCTGTTATTACTACGAGTGCCTTCCTTCCGCGTGCTTTCCCATTTCAACTTCTACACTCCCATCCTTCTTATTACAAAAGATCATATTCCCCGTATCCCCAAAACTCACAAAGGAAAGTATCACATCTCCGTATCTTTTGTTCCGTACAATATGGAAGGCACAATGGGAATTTGATCCACGCCAAAACTCAATGATTCAATGTGTTTATAATCCTTTCATACCTTTGTCTATGTACTTTCATACTATTCATACTTTCATCCCTCATGATAACAATAAACCCTCTAAAGTCTTAAGGCTCAAAATACTCCATTAAAAGAGACACACTACGAATCGTACCAAAGGTAAATCTCCGGTGAATCTGAACCTTCCTCCTTCAGTAATAAGCTCAGTACAATAACAAATAACACAATAATACTCAAACTTTGTTATTATTCCTTCTCCCAAACTACCACACGACAAATGAGAAACCTTCTTAACAAACAAACCGTGTAAACCAACAACAACTTCCTCCTTAAACTTTCATCTGCTTTTGAAGTGAAAGCGCAGATTATCATTGCTACCTTCCCTCCCCACCGTCCATTCATTCGTGTCAAATCAAATACTCTCATATAATTCATCCTGTCTTCTTCCCTTCATTGGACAAATGACACTTAACACACAAACTCATTTGTTACACTCCCAATCTCACACAAATTACACGACAACACGACACACAACTCATCCTTGGACTTTTCTTTAACAACCTTCTCTTTATTGGGAGATTTCACTTAAACAAGCAATCCAATTATACAAATGCATCAAATAAAAATCCTCATGTACAAACACACCCAAGTGTTTATTCTACATTTACAAGTAAATCAAAAGTGCATTTCATTCTGTTAAATGTTACTTACATTGAATATTCCTTACAAAGATTTCCCTGGAGGAACACAAAAGTCGATACGCGTCCATTTTCCACACCAATAAATCCCTCACTTTCAATTCCTACCAGTCAGCAGATTTCCCTACGAAAGAATCATTTGCATTTCGTATGCTTAATCAGTTAAGTGTTATACTTCTGCAAAGACGAAGTCAAACCTGTTTACATTAATGGTAATTATGTGATGGACATTAGAAATGTAGTGGCGTTCAATAGCTGCGCATGCATCTGCAGTTTTAAACTCCACTTCACAGTGTCTAATAACCTGGTACAAGGACACTATACGCATTTTTCAATCTATTCAAAGTCTTCTTTACCTCAAAGACAAATCTCTCCGCATCTGGACTTCCATACATCCCAAAATACCTCATACAACTGCCTCATTTCAAATCCTTCAACTTCCACAGAAATGTCCTAATAGTTCTTCACCAGGAACACTCCCAGTTCCTCCAACAAGTTCCCAACTCCCCACGGAATCTCACCACAATTTCCTACCAACTCATTTTACTTCACATTCTAACTTCCTTTATATTTGCATGTTGTAAAATACACCACAGAGATACTCCTCACGTTCATCATCCACTCCTTCTAGAGTCCTCGTCGTCCTTGCTCTTGACTTGTGATTACTTTGTCCCACTACTACTACTTCTCAATTCCATTCCAATAAGTTGTCCCTCAAACCCCCGAATAAAAAATATATTTGATTCTTCCACGCACAAACCAGCAATCCAACATGAATAGAAAGACACACACACACACTTCAATCCTCGTCCCTTCATCTCTCTTTCTCTCCCTTTCCATCCCAGAGCTTTATTCTCTCCCATCAAACAATCCATACCATCTGAGCCACACAATCCACAATACAAAATTACACAATGAATAATGTAAACTATGGAAAAGTCACGACGGAAATGCAGCATAAAAAGGAAAGAAAGGTTTAACTCTATTTGCTCTGTACTCATACTTCCTTTCGATCACACATTTTTATTACATTTCCCCTTCCCTACACTCCTCTCATCTTTGTTCTTTTGTACTACTCACCAATTCCACTTTATACGTCATACTAACTTCTCTTAATATTCTCCTACACATATCCAAATCCACATATACACCTTCCACACTGAAATCTCGTGTCCCATCATTTCTAAGAAACTTTCTGAATGAATTCCCTCACACAAAAACTCCTCAAACCATTTGCTTTATACTTCACACTCTACCTAAAAGTGAAATATTGCCCGTGTTTATGTGTGTACAAACTCTTAACACTTTAAGACACAATTTGCCAAGATTTCCCTTTGAACACTGTGAAATATGAGAGCAATCTTCCCTTCCCATTTCAATATGGAAACATTCCACCAACCAGTTGTGACACTAATCCTTTCATTCATCTGCTTTCCTTTACATGTCCAACGGAAATGAAATTTCTTTCCAACACACACACACACATACAGTCACAGTATTCAAAACTATCAACCAACATTATTTGTTTGCATTCGTTTCTATCTCCCAATTCCACACTTACAAAACTTTGCTTTTGATTATTGGAACTTTTCCCAAGGATTACACGCAGATCCCACTCTATCCTTCCTTCTCGTGTATATTTGCGATTACCATCATCATCATCTCTCCGTGTTATTATCACCTTTCACTCAGGAGAAAACTACAAATCCCTATTCCAGATCATTACAGAACACACAGAGAGATCTCTTACGCTTCCCTACACGACACAAAATACCATTCGTTTTATACTAATTGTATTCACACAAATAAATCGCTCTCCCTCTCTCTCCATCCTTCTCCATCTAAAAGTTAACACGGACACAAAATCCCTGCGGAGCTTATACTTTCTCCCAAAGGTTTATTCTTACAAAATCCAAACACGGATTCCACGAACAATCTTAGCTTATGTCTCACATAGAAACTGTTGAATGTTTAGGAAAATACTAAAGGGGATCTCGTACGGATAGAATCAAACCTACCCTGAAGGGAGAAAGCAAGCACATCCTACAAACTACAAATCTGTTCACAATACTCTTTTGCTTTATGATCTTTCAGAGAAAGCTTGAACCAAACCGTATGCACACGATGAATAGATGTACAGCGACTACTACTTCTTTTGGTGGTGTTGTTTTACAAAATTAAATTGTTTCCTCCAGGCTACACACATCCATGAATGTAGAGAGAGAGTGCTGGGGAGAGATAATTGCATTTGCTATTCACATACAAGAGTGTCTAAGGAAGATACGCACTGAATGGTTGTGACATTTGACCCTTCTTGCCTGGTGGTCTTCTTTCCCTGCATCTCTCAACACTACCAAAAACTAGACAAGTACACACATTCAATTATGCATACAATGTGTATACTACACACGTCTAAAAGGAATTATCGCCTTGTTCTGCCTTCAAAGTCAACAGTTGGCTTAAAATAGACAGTAGAAAAGGGGAATGTAATATTGTTCAAACACTGACGATGGGGAAAGTCCCATGGATATCTACAAACTACTATGCATACATACTCACAAGCTAATCACTCACACAAGTGCAAATACAAGTACACACACGAGAATCCTGGGGATTAATTAACTCCCTTGGTGGTTTAATTTCATTACGTATACAACACTGAATACTCACAGAGTCATTCATGTTCAGAAGGAACACTACACACACGACACTCACAATTTACAGCCAAGAAATATTCCACGAAATCGCAAACACAGAATCTGCAAAATCAGACCTAATTCAATCCCAATATGTTTGAGAATTTCATTAACAAAATACAAACACACACAAGCCAAGATTTCAATTGCACTACGTGATGAGATTAATCACGTCGACGGCTTTCATCTCATAGTAAAGGCAAAGAGAGATGTATTAAGCCAAATACATTCCCACAGGGCAATTACTAATGTGTGTTCCTGTATTTATATTTAATTAAGCACACTGCACAAACTAATAAGCTTTCTATTGATTCTTAATCATTCTGCATCACTTGCTTATTTCATAACCCCTGCGTAGGTTTTTGCTTAACATCCGCTGAATTCCAATCTCTTGTAGATATGAAACAAAACTAACCAAAATCTTGAAATCCCACCGATCTTTCCTGAACCCAAGACAGTCCAACATCCAACGCATTCTGTACATATCAACGAACAGCTAAATAAAATCAATTTAACACGCAAAAGACTCTCCTTTCCCAATTCCCACACATACACAACTTTCCAGGATGTTGTAACTCACCCTCAATAAATATGTGACTAGTGTGGCTATGAAGAACCGATCCGTGAATGCACTCTACACGAATTCAGGGGAAGGGAAACAAGGAAATCGTTTCACACTTTCTCCCATCCATCTTCCTACACTTTCCTCATTACAATGCATAATCCGTATGGTCCTCATGTCCCATCCTTCCACTCAACCACACACACACACACACACCCGAATAACAACGACTCACACAACCTTTCATTACTTTCACATATCGAACCTGTCCATAATCTGTCTTTCTGATTGACCACCGTGTCAAAATGTCTCACGTGTCACACAAGACCATCGGTGACCAGTCCTCTAGTCCACATCCATTACGTATGAGTCCTTGAAACTAATAATAAATTCCTTGAGCACGCTATGGTCCTTCAGTACAATTTCAGTACTCAAGACAAACTTGTACAACCGTTGTGCTTACATTTGACCTTTTAATCCAAACTACAGCTCTGCCCTTCTGCAAGCTAAAAGGATCAATTACAGTATTTTTTCATTTAATCCTTGACATCCATGCACACTCACGTGAGTTAAGCACTAGGAAAAAGAACCTGAACTCGGTGTGATTAAGGATTCGCGTAGAGATCACATCTGGAGAGATGAGTGCACAGAAGCAGCAGAACAACATTTCCCCCCGACCCTTCTTCCCTCGCCAGGCTTTTCCCACTTGCACTTTCCTTACTCAACCCAGTCCACCCGATTCTTCCTCCAAGGAAAGTGACATACACACTTAACGACTCATTGCAAAAACTTTATTACTCTTGAACACATTAAGCCATTTCTAAAGAATTAATGACTACTCACATGAATACTAATATCTTCCTCATTCATTAACTAATAGTACATTAACTTCACAATTCTATTTAACTTGTTGCTTATTTATTAAAGAAGCCTTTGAGTTAACCTTTGACACTTTAGATCTTCGAAGAAATAAATTTAGGTACACAAATTGTATTGTACGTCTCCCTTAAGTTATGTCCCGAGCTTAAAACATAAAACAGAACATTCAAAGACCACAGATGGCCAAGAGTCCATTTAATTTGTGGGTGCTTCGTAAGAATGTTAAGTGAAAGTGTACCAGTGGAGTTGTGTGTGATTTTTCGCTGCATCCGAAAAATAAGACGCTGCTGCCATGGGTTGTTGTGATTGGCTTTGTGGACGTCCCAATGGATTTCCCAATACAAAGTCATCATCCACATGTGTGCTCCTCTGTTTCGTGATCTCATTACTTCTCATCCACAAAGGTAGAGCCTCGTTACTCTTCACACTCCGATACAACTTTCCCAAAATCCCTTAATGCTCAAACTTCTCTCCTTGCGTGTTTCCATCGGGGAACATTGAGATTCCTCTGCTTAATTAGTCTCTAATGTACTTTGCATCTCTGCAGGTGGAGGGGAGGAGTGCGGATCCCCCCTGGGAATGGAATCGGGAAAGATCTCCACATCCCAAATCACAGCGTCCTCAGCCTTCGACCTTAAAAGCGTTGGACCCCAGAACGCCAGGTGAGTGTCACTTATTCCCAACCAATCCTTAAGTTCGTGTGGAGTGGATGACAAAGTGGATAGAATCTGAAGGAAAGTGCTCTTTCTTGTTCCAACCTCTCCTATCCTTCATTTCTGTCCGCTTCAACGGACATTTAAAAGCCTCAGGCTTTCTCTTAAGTAAATTCAATACTCTCTCGCATCATGGCAGCCAAAAAAGAAACAGGAAAGCTGCCCTCCAGAATTCATAACTCACATCTTCTTTAGGATACGCCCAGGAAATGCTAAATCAACGTGCAGAATCCTAAAATCCTAACTACGCTCTATACACACAATTCCTCTGTATCAGTTTCCTTTCATTTCACTCCACAAGGGTTTCCACTTTCACAAAATTCCACTTCTAAATCTTTCTCTTGTACGAAATAGAATTATTAGCACACAATAGCTTTACTATCACAAAGCTAGTTAAAGAAATACACCATGACACATGACAAACCCATCTGGCCCTCCAAAGTCTCAATACTCTTTTACACTTTCACCCAAACTTCCAGCTCAGCATATTCTCCCAATTTCACTCACTTAGCCAGTCGCACACTCCACACGACAGTCTGTTGCACTCAAAGTCTCAAACACGACGACGGCGACAATTTCCACCGAATGAATATGCAAAAACGCTAAAAACTCATCCCAAACTGACATCCTCAACTGTCACTCTCTCACATAATAAAATATGACGCGTAAATTACGTCATGAAAGGCATATTTCACACGCAATCAGATATCCCCCATCTGACACTAAATATTCTTTCACTTGACGGAATGCCAACTCCCGTTTTTATTCACCCATGAAATCAAAGTGAAATGTGTTCGAACTGAGATTTCAGTAAGTCCTTGGGGACCTTAAAATCCGACTTTGACACTTTAAACTCCTAATGGAACCGGATTTCTATAACTCAAATAGAAATATACAAATTATAGCTTTCTCCATCGTCTAGTTTAACTTCTGATGTATTTGAATCAATACGCAATTTCATTCTTGAACGTCTTTTTCTTCACAAGACGATGAAAGTCTAGAGAAACTCCCCAACCACCCTCATTTCTACTCCAAGACAAATGAACGATACAGAGAGAGACAGGAGAGACAGTTTAAGTAAACACCTAAAGGGTTAGTTAGTAAAGTCAACGAAAATGAATAATTTCAAGAATAAAGTAAAGAATAAGAAGGATTGTTTGAACAAGGAGACAGGAGTCTAGTAAGTGAAAGACAGTTCATCCCATCTCATTCAAAATAAAACAGATACTACACACCCAGCCAAGTAGTAAAGAGTACAAAGACCTACAAGAAAACGAATAGACAACTTTCCACTTTCTCTTCTACACAAAGAAGCAACTCGCAAAGGGTTAAATTGTTAAATACAAAGAGAACTGAAGGTTAAATTAAACACGTAGCGGAGAAAGCAGAGATTTCCTTCATCAGAGATGAATCACACAAAGTAAATCCAGCAAGAACTCTTTTGACGAAGCATCTAAGCAAAAAGGTTTGCCCCTTTCACTTAGTGCACCACTGGGACTCCTAAACTCTAAAGAAGCAGCAGATGCGACTCCAAAAACTCTGACTTTTCTGTGATTTATTACTTAACTTTCGACACTCTTCTCCGAAACCTCTCAAACCTACGCATTTCTAAATCTTCCTAAATCTCACATCATTCCTAATAAGAATTCAAACCTCGATCACAAATATCAAATTGTTTTCTCCAACAATCCTAATCTCTAATAAATCTAATCAAATCCAAGCAATAAACACCTTTCGATTACAAAACTTCCTGTACAAATCACTTATTTAAACTTCAAAGCTTTCTCCGTCTTTAATATTCAATTACCATTTCCCATTTCAATAATTAAACACGTTTAAAATATTCCTCCAGAATTTACATAAAAATCCTTCAAAGTAAAACAGCACATCAATTCCCACGGAACAACTTTCCCAAGGGAACCCTTCAAAGTTTTACCGTTTTAAAGACTCAGCAACTCATCAAGGGAACACTTAATTTGTGTTACACGATGAAAAAGACTCACACAGTCAGCCAGTCCTAAAGACATTCCACCACCACCACCCTTCCCATGTTTAGTTTGTTCAAGAGATACTCATCTTTTTTATCTCTTCTCCTCATTAAAACTCCCGACGTGAGTTTCCTCTTTCAAATTACAAACAAGTTGCGGCAACCAACGATCATCAACAAACTACCAAAGAACTACGAAATGCTGGCGTGTATACGAAATGTTGCAAAATTACTCTTGCCTTCCCTCAAAGCTTTCCTTCAGTTTACTTATGCATGCGCGTTTCTTAAGAAAAATCTTTCCGACCCATCAGCCAAGCCAACTTTTAACTAAAAACTTGTTTGCAAGTCAAATAACAAGAAATATGCGCATTGCACAACTAACTAACAAAATAAGATGATTAGTCATCCTGGCACACACAACAGCGTGTGTAGCTTTCACTTTCCTTTTGTACTGAATTTCCTTTAAATAAAACTCGGTGCTCAAAAAGCACAGCTTCAGAAGTGGATCGGTTGTTTCCTTTTACTTTCTATTCAACAAAATTTGATACTGAAATGCCAATATGCTCACAAGTCTTGAAATACCAACTCACTTCTTTGTGGGAACTTCTCGTATTGGCTTGTTTCGTAATGGGAATACATTCTTGCGGAGATGTGTGACTGATACATAAAAGTCCCAAAGAGGAAATGGCTCTTCTTACAGCTCTTCGATTCAAAACGAAAGCTCTAAGTCAACACGAGTTTTCTTCCCCTTTTGTGGAGCACATTCAGTACTACCCATCTGATTCAAAGCTTCACATAAGAGGACACAAGACACGTGTCACTGAAAGAAAAATATTTAGAAAGAAACCCAGAAGGAATGGATTATTTATGAAATTGAAATGCCTTGAATAGGATCCGACAGGAGTTGGTGAGCGGAGCGTGGTGTCCCAAGTCGGTCATCCAAGACGGCGTCCGGGAGTTCA